>JABTTQ020001995.1:0-50000 GCA_016081115.2 Rehmannia glutinosa
ACCAAATATCAAGATTACAACTCAATAATGAATAATACAATTTGAGTGCAAGGTGTAATCAAGAATAGCCTAGACCTCAAGGATGTGAAAGTGATAAGCTAGGCAAATTTACAACAAGAATAATAACAATGAAAGACCAAGTATATGCTTGAAGTGTATCTTGTTGTGTTGTATCTCAATTATTATATTGGTTGCTCCAAAACTTCCTCTATTTATAGGAGATGATTGATCAAGCATAGGCTCCTCTTGGGGATTGAAAATCTATAGAAAAATACAATTAAAATCAAGAATATAGCTGTTAGAAATCAATCCCACAATTTAAGGAAATGTGTCTGTTTGTCAAACGGTCATATTTTTTTTTTGTCAATACAGGCGACGTCGGCCGCACACGAAATAAGAGGAATAAGAACACTTTGAAAAATCAACAGGGCGACCGGTCGACATAGGCCGACCGGTCGACCCTATCTCAACCGGTCCCCTAATACAAAAACGAAGAGGTTTTGTTCTGTTTCAAAATGAAACATGCAGTGTCGGCCGACCATCGGGCGACCGGTCGACCGACCGATCGACGCCGTGATGCGGCTGGTCGACCGCCTATTTTTACTTCCGTCTCATTTTTGTTTCTAAAAACATCTTCAGTGCACGGGTTGCCCTATGGGGCGGCCAATTTGGCCGACCACGAGACATTTAAATGTTGTCCAATTTTTGTCAAAAATAAAACTCAAGAAATACTCCGAAAATTCAGTAAAAATATTTTAATCCAATCGGGAGTATTTAGACAACATTTGGAAATCTTGTTATAGGAGTAAAAACCCATTGATATAAAATCATTAAAAGTGTTGTCCATTATTATCAAAAATAAACTTGAGGAAATACTCCGGAAAATATTAAGACCATTTTAAATCATTTAGGAGTATTTGAACAACCTTTAAAAACATTGTTTTGGTGATAAAATAAAATCATCAAAATTAAGATAAAAACATGTATCAAACAATCTCCCCCTTTTTGATGATTACAAACCAAAACAATTTTTACACCAACTAAGAGAGCGATTTTAGAAATGATTTTCCGGTAAAAATATTTGACCGTTTGGAAGCAACCAAAATTTCCAAAAATATTAAAGCAACCAATTAGGGAGTAAATATTTTCAATAATAAGCACAAGCTCCCCCTATCAACAAGCATATCAAGAATAATGTAAAAGCAATTTTCCATAAGCTAAAAGCTTTAGCTTTTACAGTTTGTTCAAGAGCTTATAAGCTCCCCCTGTCACAAAACATCATTAAACGATTATATAAGTCCATCAAGCAATTATATAAGTCCATCAAGCAACAATTGGACTAAAAATAAATCACAACTTATGGCTTTTATGAGCCATAGCTTATAGCTTTTGTGACAAGCTTTTATTAACTTCTTTGAGCTAATGAGCCAATATCCTGTTTCTCAAGCAATTATATAAGTCCATCAAGCAACAATTTGACTAAAAATAAATCACAACTTATGGCTTTTATGAGCCATAGCTTATAGCTTTTGTGACAACCTTTGATTAGCTTCTTTGAGCTAATGAGCCAATATCCTGTTTCTCCCCCTTTGGAATCATCAAAAAGAATGTTAGAATGATAAAAACATCATACAAATATATCAAAGTGCGCAAACGAGACGGTTTATCAACCATTGAGCAAATTATACATAAAGTCCAAGGAGAATGGGAGAAATGTAACATAAGAGATCCATAAGCTCATTAGTTAGCTAAAAACATGATTTCAATAAGATTTTAAGACATTTTGAAGCAAGAGAATCATGTAGAAGTTGAAAGTTTCATTGCGACATTTCAACAAACACCTTGTGTGCGTGAAAAATAAAAGAGGTTGCATATAGTCTTTGTAAAGGTTTCAAGCCAAAAATTTTCATATCCTCAATCAACCTCATTCCAAAGCTCAAAAAGATCATATGCACCATATGCAACATTTGTTCATCAAATAAGAAGCTCAAAGTAGATTCTCAAGGGTTCAACCCAATTGAGATAAGCTAAGAATGATCAAGGCATTACAAATGCCAAAAATTAGAATATCTATCAAGTAATAAGTCATGCCTTAAACAATACATGTATCAAATGTCAAAAGTCCCAACATATCTAACTAAGCATAATGATCAAAGTATCAAAAGAAGCACTTTTACCATCAAGTACTTCATACCAATTATCAAACAATGCTTAAATTAGAGTATTTTTACCATCAAATACTCCATCATGATCATCCACAAGTCATTATCAACTTGCAATTTGAACCCTTTTTAAGAAAAACAAGCAAATATCATTAGTACAAATGAGTTTTACAAAGGTTCATAAAAATACAAAGCATCATTAATGAAAATGCTAGAAAGTAAAGGGGGTGGGGACATCATTCCTCATCCGAGGAGAAGCAAGTTCCGGGAATAAGGTCCTTGATGAATTTCTTCAACTTCCCGATTGACTTTTTCAAGATAGAATTTTCCTTTTTCACAACCCGGAGCTCTTTTCTAAGAGAGGCCACATCTCTAAATGTTTCCCTTTCCACTTTGGCCATTCTCTCTTTGAGATTTAGATCTTCAACATCCAACTCGTCTTCATCTCCTTCCTCATTTTCTTCCTCCCTAATTTCTTGTTCATTTCCCACATTTTCTTCTTCATTTTCCTCTTCATTTCTTTGTTCGTCAAACTCACCTCTTCCAATATTTTCAACCTCATTGTCATTAAAGAAATCATCCCGAGGTTGTTGTTGATGTCGGGCACGTCCCCTAGCGGCTTTGGTAGGAACCCGTGGTAAATGTCGTCGCATTCTTACCATTTGTAGAATGTTGTCATTATCAAAATCATTGTGACGAATTTCAGTATTCATTTCATTTTCCGGGTATCGCGATAAATATAGGAGACGGCAAATCAAATTACCCAAGGTATATTTTTTCTTGGTAAGCTTTATAGATTCCAACAAGCAATACACAAAGATTGCCCCATAATTTACTCTTTCTCCTTGAACAATCTTATAGGTGAGAAAGAGTTCGAGATTACTTGGAAGTTTAACTTCTTTTCCACAAACACAATAGGAGCAAATGATAGATATAATCCGATAATTTGGCGGCATTGCCCACTTCGGGATATACTCCTAAAAAGGTTTTCACATCATCTAGTGAAACACCTAAAATGTTATCATCCCAATGAGCGCAATCCACATTGACCACTCCATCATTTGGCACGTTAAAGTGATTACAAATATCGGCCAATGTCCATGAAAAATGCCTACCATTAACAAAAGTGTGAAGTTCCAACGGATTATCTACCGTGGCATCAACAATCCACATATTTGCATAAAAAAGTCTTATAAGCTCGTCATCATAATGCAAACACGGATTATCCCAAAGTGAAACCCATCCTTGAATTTCAAAATAAGCTCTAATATCCGGAAATTCATCATGAAATGCTTGAAAACGAACCATACGAGTGCATGCAATTTTCTTATCATTCAATCCAATATTCTCATAATGTTCCTCCGCAAGTTTGTTTAAAAATCGAAATCTATTAGCTCTAGAGGGAGGCTCGTAGAGGAGTGATAACTTACTAGAGTCCCAATGAATGCTCGATTTTGAAACCTCGGCTCTTAATTCGACAATCTCCTCTTCCGTAAGCCGATTTTGATAGTCTCCTTGTAGAATATCATCTTGTTGGGGATTGGAGGAAGATTCTCCCCTTTGCCTCCTTCTCCTCTTTTGAGGATTTCGTTCGGTAGAATTTCTTGGAGGTGCCATATATGAAAGATTCTTGTGAAAATAAGAAGATTAGCAACAAGAATCGTGAAAAATGATGAAGAATTGAAGATTCTAGAGAAAAGGGGATGAAAAAATCGCTGCTAAGGGTTTGAGGGATTTCTTACGTCTGTTTTGCGAAGAAGACAGATTGTTTTTAAGTTGTAAAAATGGCCAGGCGCGGCCGACGGCGTGCGGGCGACGGCCGCCCGCTTTGACCGTCCCAGGTAATTTCCTTTTCCCAGAGTTTTCCAAAACTCTATTTTTCACCCCAAAAGTTTTAAAACTTTGCAAAAAGATAATTTTGGACTATATCCAACAAATATGGGTTTCGTGAAAACATATATACGATAAAATCGAGACTTAACACGTAGTGCCTTTTTAAAGAAATTATTTGCAAAATCATTTAGGGGCACTTAAGGGGTTAAAATAAAATATCTTGAAAGATATGTGCATAATATCGAGTTTAAAGAAAAATATGAGTAGATGTACCTCGATAGTTTTAAGAAACTTGATGACGTAATAGCCAATGAGTATGAGATATGTATCCTACACAAATCTTAGACAAAATTTGCACAAAAACACAAGTGTAGGCAAGTAATAGGAGATATAAAAAAAAACTTATGTCATAAGATTTCATAAGAGAAAACAAGCCACATAAGTCTAATTAAATGCTCAAGAGTTTTAGAAAATCATGCAAGGTCTTCTTTTAAAAATTTTGAGACTCACAAATATATAAAGGACCTACATTAGAAATAAATACTTGAAGACTCATTTTGCAATTAAGACACAATTTAAAAACATGCATTAAAATAAAATGCATATATGAATGGGGAGATACGGTTTACCAATTACGCCGTTTCCATGGGTTGTGTCTTTCCCATTGTTGATGATATCTTCTCATTGAGAAGTCACTTTGTTGATGATGACTTCTTTGATTACTCCATTTCCAAGGACTATGTTCTTCCCAATTTTGATTATATCCTCCTCTTGGAAATTTGCTTTGTTGAGAATAGTTTCTCTTTCTTTGATCAAATGAAACGGTCATTTGATGTCTTCTTGGCGAAGGGTCCGATATTCATTCCTTACAACAATAGGAAGCTTCGGATAATTCCTATCCCTGTCTCTTTCAAGGCCGAAGGTATGAATTTTTTCCGATCATTATTTCGCCGGGTACCTAATATGACATTATTTTGTGGTACCCTCATGTGTTTGAGTCCTTTGGGATTAGTCTTGAGACTTTTAGGTCTCCAACAATAATTAGAGCTATTTCTAGCTCGACAAAAATTAGCCGTATGACCCTTTTTACCGCAATAGCAACATGTAATAATTCTAGGAGCATAATGACCAACATGCTTAGAGACTTGATTCTTTTTCATGTGATTGACACCCTTAGTCTTATGATCAAGTTCTAGTATCGAACAATCAACAATCTTGGTCATTTTATCGGTACTCAAGTTGGATTTAGATAAATCATTTTTCATGCAATCAATATTCTCAACAAGAGTACTATTTTCTTTTTCAAGGTTTCTAACCTTGTCAAGTGTGGTGGTGTGAGCACATGATAGTGATTCATAGGAAGTAAGTAAACTATCCTTATCATTTTTCAAAATATTGAATTCCTTTTTCAAATTTTTGTATTTAACAAGTAAACTTTGGAATTCATTTTGAAGTTCATCATAATCAATTTGTAAATCACTATAATCATTTTGAATATCATAGGAAGTAGAGAGTTTAAGACAAACCTCATTTTCTTCTTTGATGCCCATAAAACAATATTCAACTTCTTCATAGTTGGAAGTTGTAGGAGGTTTGTTCCTTAGATTTGAGCTTGTATGACCTTGAGAAGTAGATGCTTTTGTTTGACTCCTTTCATTTGCAACTACTCCATAGATGGCTTCTAATTTTTGTCATACTTCATGTGCCGATTTTATTCCTACAATATGTTCATATTCCAAATTAGTAAATGAACAATACAAAATATTGAGAGCTTTACCGTTTAAGGAGATGATTTTCTTCTCTTCATCATTGAGCTTTTTGAAGCTTTTTGAGGTGTGTGGTGTATCTTTCGTCGGAATGGATTCTCCATTAATGACGGTGTTCCAAATGTCGAACCCGCAACCTTGTAGATAGCATTCCATTATTTCTTTCCAAAAATTAAAATTTTTGGAATCAAATAGTGGTGGCTTGGTGGTGGAGGTGCCGGATAGATGATCTTCGTTCGTAGCCGACGATCGTTTCTCTTCACTCGCGATGTGAAACAAGCTTGCCAAAGAGTTTGGCTCTGATACCACTTGTAAGTCCAAGCGGCTACGATAATCTAGAGGGGGGGTGAATAGATTATCTCCATCTTTTCGATTTCGCCCTCTTTTTAAAAACGAATGCTCAAACAAAATAATAAAGGTGCGGAATGTAAACAACACACGTCGATTTAAAGAGGTTCAACCCACCTAGGGCCTAATCCTCTACCACCCCAGTATATCCGGGATGGATTTAAAAAAGAAAAAGAATTTTATTAATTACCAAAATTAATACAAATTCAACTTACAACACCTTGAAGAGCACCACACTCTTCTTCAACAACACTTTTGAAGATTACCACAATCTCCCTTTGAAGATTACCACAATCTTCCTTCAACGGCACCTTGTAAAGATTACCACAATCTTCAACCTTGAAGAATACCAAATTCTTCAACACCTCAACAAGAAGATTACCACAATCTTCTTACACCTAACACCTAGATCACCCAAGTGTGTTCTTACCACAAGAACACTCACAAGGATATCTTGTGTTTGAATGATAACCAAATATCAAGATTACAACTCAATAATGAATAATACAATTTGAGTGCAAGGTGTAATCAAGAATAGCCTAGACCTCAAGGATGTGAAAGTGATAAGCTAGACAAATTTACAACAAGAATAATAACAATGAAAGACCAAGTATATGCTTGAAGTGTATCTTGTTGTGTTGTATCTCAATTGTTGTATTGGTTGCTCCAAAACTTCCTCTATTTATAGGAGATGATTGATCAAGCATAGTCTCTTGGGGATTGAAAATCTAGAAAAATACAATTAAAATCAAGAATATAGTGTTAGAAATCAATCCCACAATTTAAGGAAATGTGTCTTTGTCAAACGGTCATATTTTTTTCTTTGTCAATACAGGGCGACATGCCGCACATAAATAAGAGGAATAAGAACACTTTGAAAAAATCAGGCGGCCGGTCGGCCGACATAGGCCGATCGGTCGACCCCTCTCTCAACCGGTCCCCCTAATACAAAAAACGAAGAGGTTTTGTTCTATTTCAAAATGAAACATGCAGTGCGAGTCGACCGTCCACCGGGGCCGTCGGCCGTCGACGCCGGTCGACATTTGGCGACGGGTCGACTTTGCCTATTTTTACTTCCGTCTCATTTTCTATTTCTAAAAACATCTTGATACGGGTTGCCCTATAGGGCGGCACCTGGTCGACCACGAGGTAAATGTTGTCCAATTTTTGTCAAAAATAAAACTCAAGAAATACTCCGAAAATTCAGTAAAAACATTTTAATCCAATCGGGAGTATTTAGACAACATTTGGAAATCTTGTTATAGGAGTAAAAACCCATTGATATAAAATCATTAAAAGTGTTGTCCATTATTATCAAAAATAAACTTGAGAAAATACTCCGGAAAATATTAAGACCATTTTAAATCATTTAGGAGTATTTGAACAACCTTTAAAAACATTGTTTTGGTGATAAAATAAAATCATCAAAATTAAGATAAAAACATGTATCAAACATATTTGTTGGTATAATTTGGGAAAAATAATATTTTTTATTCTGTAGGTACTGTAAAATTTAGCGACAAAATTACTTTGTTGGTAAATTATATCCGTAAACTGGAATTTTCTTGTGGTATATCATGATTTTATATTCATGTTTAAATTTTAAATCCCAAGAATATTTTCTTGTAGAATATGATTATTCTGTCAATACATTTAAAGACATTCTATGATAGTTACTCAACACTACAACATAAATGACATTAGGTAACACAAATTTTGTAGCACTTTTTACATAAGATACATATGTAACACATGTTTGCAATACTTTTTTACATTTTCAATATTTATGTAACACTTTTGTATTACTTTAGCAATATGTAACACTTATATGTAACACTTTTATATAAGTAACACTTTTTAAATATCACTTTTGTTTTGTTATTTCTTTTGTAACGCAAATAGGTAACACTTTTATCAATATGTAACGCTTATATGTAACACTTTTATACAAGTAACACTTTTTAAGTATCACTTTATTTAATAAGCACTCTTGGCAACACTATATTTTATTGATTGTAACATTTTTTAAGCTGTATTTTAGTAATACAAAATTATATAACTATCATTAAATCATGTCAAAGATTTATTTAATTAATTGATGTCACCAAACCTAAAAATTGTAGACATCATGTACTCTGTTTTTTTAACTGAATTTTTGTTTTCTTTTTACAAAGTATTTTTGTTTTGCTTTTATTTTTTTATTTTTTACGAAGGCAATTAATTCCGTCTTAATACCGACGGAAAATGCGCATGTATATATTTTATTATTATTATTTATTTATTTTTTAATTTTTACTAATTGTCACGCCCCAAACGGACGCGACGAACGATTCACAACTTAAATACAAATGGACTAACTTTTGCAGACAATACCAATGAGAACCCATGATAAAAGTCTAAATAGAAATAAATAACGGATACAAGTTATCACTTAAAGTCTACATTCCATCACCAAATTACAATCCGAAATTCAACAAGGTAGTAACTTAACGTCAAAGGGTCATACGCCCTCAATTACAAACCCGAATTGATTAGGATACAAAAGTCCAACAACAACATAATAAGAAAAGAGTCCGATCAACAACAAGATGCAAGATAAATCCAACAAGCGTAGTACAAGGTCTCAATATTTAGCGGTTCAAAGATCCCCAGTGAAATCCTCATCTAAGGTTAGAAAACAAGGGGATGAGACAAAAATCTCAATAGATGGGGTGATGGTAATGCGAGTGTGGCGTAATATAGTTAATGTGAGAAAACGATTCTGAAATCGCGTGAGTATGATGCATGGTTTCACACACGATTCACAAGCGTCGTGATAAAATATTTAAATAATATACTTATACGATTTAAGAAAAGCGATTCAGTTCATGGTCACACATGCACTATGTGATACGGTAAGACATGTAGGATTTATATGCGGAAGTGTAACGCCAATCCTATGCAAGGCAATTAATGGTTGCGTACGGACTTGTAGCGCCAACCAATGCAAAAGGTAGCGGTTGCGCACGGAAATGTAACGCCAACCAAAACGGGACGATAACTCCAGAATCGTGTGGATCGACAAGCGATTCCTTCGTTCTACCTTGTAACTCCCATCAAGTATGGTCCAAGACCGGCACCTTATCACTCCGTAGGCAAAGACAAAATCCCAGAGATGGGCGAGGCTCGGATCTCTCATAATCATGATTATACCTCGATCTACGACCCGCTTCCCTTGGACAAACTCCGTCCCTCGATTTGCGGGATTAGGGACGATGGGGTAGGAAGAGTGGAATAGCAGCCGAGCTGCCGGTTCCATCCCCCGACGTATCCATTCCGAGTGTGAGCTCGACACACCAAGTTGACTCATGAAAGTAATTACAATTACGGGTAGTCAACCAGGCAAATCAGTATTATTGATTTGGGAAGCAGTTTAGGAAAATTTTTGGAAAACGAGTGGCAATTATGGCGTTGGTGGAGTTTTTGGATGAAGATGATTATCGGAAGGATAAGCAACCTTCGATATCTTGAAAGATTGGGTGGAACATAAGTCCGTTATATAATCAATTAGCAAGGCGAGGAAGTCGCTCATGATCGGGTATTAATCGGTCAAATTGATCCGATAAGTTAGGGGTTTTTGGGAAGGTAAAATATTTAAATTAAATCTCAATTTCAGAGAGTCCAAGGCTATTTTAGTAAAAGAGAAAATAATTTGAGTTAGGTCCTTTATAAAAGAAAAATTGTAATTTAGCCCCGTTTTGTAAAACCAACACTTTTGGGGTTAAAAATTTAATAATTAAATATCCCGACCTTGAAAAATTATGAGGTCAGTTCCTAAATTCTCCAAATTGTCCAGAGATTCAGGTTTTTAAAGTTTTATGGTCGAGTTTTTATAAAAATCTCATATTGGCCCCAAATTTGTAAAAATTGTCAATTCGGACCTTAAGTTTTAAAAATTCGGAACTCACAAACCGGAAGGGCTTTTAATGTGATTCCAGTTGGAAAATGTCACTAAGGTTGGTAGGATATTGGGACAAAAGCAGTTTTTAAAAGCAATATGTGTAGGTCCTTCAACTTTAGAAAATATCATTTTTGTCCCATTTTAAAATAATTGCCTTTAAGGCTTTTAGGGGTCCAATTGTTATGAAATTTGAACCTTGGGTCCAAAATATAATTAAGTTATAGTTAAGTTAGTATTTCCAGGTGCATGGGCTGCATAAGTCCTGGAAATTTCATTTGGGTCCTCAAGTTTAATATTTTCACATTAGTCCCTCATTTTTAGTAAAATTGTTTTCCAAGCCCTAACCACTTGGATTTTTGGAATACTTTTAAAATATGGGATTCCCAGTAACTTAAAAGTAAAAATTTCAATTTATAAAGTTTAGGTCTGGTACAGTTTTTAAAATTGCAAAGTAGCCCTTAAACTTTCAAAATCTTGCAATCTAGTCCTTGGGCTTTTAAAGGTTAATTTTATTTATCTTAAAACTATTAAAACATTATTAAAATGTCCAAAAGTCATTTTTGAACCTGAGTACAGTCCCAAATTTCGAAATTTGCAGAGGGGTCCTTTAACTTTTATTTTCTTGCAATTTAGTCCACCAACTTTCCATTTTTGCATTTTTAAGTCCAAAATTGAAATTTAATCAATTATGCTCGACTTTTCCAGGTTATAAGTCATCCAAAACATAGATTTTAAAGATCATACACATGCATGTCCAATACATACAGAATTCATCAATTAAAGCATTAAAGTGTACATGCATGCACCTAAAATTCAATAAATAGTAATTTTGAGCAACTCTTGAGAATTTTCATGATTTGATATATAAAATTGACATGCAATACATAGATTATATATATCTCAAGGCTCATGATCAAATTTTCTACATGCATTTTAATAAAACACCTAAAAGTTGGAAAAATAATTTTCCACCCACCTTAATTTTGGAAATTGTGAAATAAAAGGATAATTTCACAATTTTTTTTTTGGATGAGGCTTCTTAGGTCAGCCCCTAAGTCAAGAAAATATCAAAATTTGGAGTTAGAAAAATGAGAGAAAAATTAAGGAGAAAAGAAGGAAATGAGAAAATGAAAAGGACTACACTTTACCTTGTGTAGTAGATGTTTGGAGACTAGTTGAAGCTCAAAATTGGAACTTTGGTTCAACTCCAAAAATCTCCTAAGGTCAGCCCCTATTTCTCAAAAATGAAAAGGGGTGTTAAAATTTGAAAAAAATAGGAAGAGTAGGAAAGAATGGGTCAGTACACAATTCTTACCTTGTAGTCAAATTTTCTCTACTATTTTCTTCTTCAAGCTTGAGGTCCTTCTTCAAAATATTGTCAAGCTCTAACCTTCAAAGTCTTCTAAATGTACCTCCAAAACCAAATTTAAACTTAAGTTAAGAAGGTGGAAGAGATGAACAATATGATATCCAAAAATGGATTGAAGCTAAAATTTCTTACCTTTTAGTATAGTGGTTCGATTTTTTTTTTATGATGTATGAGGAGGAAAATGTTGAATTTTTTCTAAGTATGGAAGAAGAAAGTAAGAAGAAGAGTAGAGAGATGTTGGGAGTTTTTAGAGAGAAGGAGGAGGATTTTTGCAAGACTTAGAACATGAGTTGGTGAAATGAAGAGAAATTTTGTGTAGGAAATGGCCATATGGCCGTCCACTTCAAGAGAGAGGGGAGATGATTTTGATCAAATTGTGTCTTGTAATTTGTCTCTTGCATGGAGACAAAAATGCAAGTCAAAGTGTGGGTCAATTTGAATTTGAGAGGAATAAGAAGAATGTTTGTTAAGTGGGAATAAGTTGGGGAAAATAGTAATAAAGAATTGGTGTATAAGATGATGTGTATAATGTTTGAATTAATGATATAATTATACACAAGATGACTAATATATGGTGTATGTGTACAAGAGTTGGATGATATTTTTATCCCAAAATATCCATCATGGCCGTCATCCACTATGAGGGTAAAATGGTAATTCCATATATTTTTTTTTTGTCCCAATTTTGATGATAATAGATGAAATATATCAATCTCCAAAATAATTAGTGATTTCCTTGATCACTTGTAAGTCTCATG
This sequence comes from Rehmannia glutinosa, assembly GCA_016081115.2. NCBI lineage: Eukaryota > Viridiplantae > Streptophyta > Magnoliopsida > Lamiales > Orobanchaceae > Rehmannia > Rehmannia glutinosa. Next base: position 12,177 of record JABTTQ020001995.1, read on the forward strand.
ATCACTTAATCTAAATCAACATCTTAATTCTATAAGGTAAAAGTCTCTAAAATAAATAGTCTCTTAAAATTCTAAGGTGACTAATAAATACAAAAATAGTAATAATGATCAATCAAGTGATCATAAATGAGGAATAGAATTAATGATGATCATGATCACAAGTGATTAAATAAAATGAAATAAAATACAAAATGTATATATTATTATTAATTACCCGTCAAAATGACGCGATAAAATAGTCGATCAAAAGCTTAAACAACAATAAGGTTCAACTAATAGCTTCGGAAAAATCGGGGCTTCACATCCTCCCCTCCTTAAAAGAATTTGGTCCCCAAATTCTCTTCAGAATAGTTCTGGATATTGATTCCTTATGTCATCTTCCATTTCCCGTTCGCGTCTTCGTCTCGGTTGTGGTTTTGCCACACCACTTTAACCATCGGAATTTCTCTCTTACGCAATTGTCGTATCTGCTGATCGATGATCCTGATTGGCCTCTCGGTGTAGGATAGATTTTCCATTAGAGGAGGAGTATCTCGAGTGATGATATGCTCGGGATCTGGTTGATACTTCTTGGTCTCGACACGTGGAATACATCGTGCATTCCCGCATATGGTGCTGGTAACTAAGTCAGTAGGCTAACTTCCCGATCCTCTCAGTAAAATCTTGTAAGGTCCAACATATCTCGGACTCAATTTGCTCTCTTTCTTTGGATTGATCAATCCTTTCCGTGGTGAGAGTCTAAGAAATACTTCATCACCGACTTCAAATTCCAAATCCTTTCTTCTCTTGTCCGCGTAACTCTTTTGGCGACTACGAGCGTGCGAATCCGCTCCTTGATCGGCTTGACCTTCTCCATGGCCTCCGAACTAAGTCGACCTTTGGAATCGAGGCGACTTTCGTTTCTCTTTTGAGTCCATTGGTCATCAATCTCCCAATGTAGTGGGGATCTACATTTCCGCCCATACAATGCCTCATAGGGTGCCATCCCAATCGTGGCTTGATAAGCGTTATTGTAGGCGAACTCGGCTAATGGTAAGTGCGAATCCCAACTTCCTTGAAAGTCAGTGCGCAGTGCTCGCAACATATCTTCAAGGGTTTGAATTGTTCGCTCGGACCGTCCATCGGTTTGTGGATGTCTTCTTTGTCTTTGAAACTTAGTGAGGTACCTAATTCCTCGTGTAAGCACTTCCAAAACTGAGACAAACCTCGGGTCTCTGTCGGATACTATATCGACCGGTACTCCATGCATGCGGTCGAATGATTTCTCGGATATAAATCATGCAAGTTTCGCAAGCTATCGGTTTTCTTGATGGGTAAAAAGTGTGCAGATTTCGTGAGTCGGTCTACAACTACCCAGATAGCGTCCTGGCCTCTTCTGGTCCTTGGTAGATCCGTCACGAAGTCCATTGTTATATGTTCCCATTTCCACTCGGGAATTCTCAACGGTTGTAGTAAACCAGATGGTCGTTGGTGTTCTGCTTTTACTCGTTGACAAGTCAAACATCTCGCAACGAACTCCGCTACCTGGTTCTTCAGGTTTACCCACCAATAACTTCGTTTCAAATCTTTATACATCTTGTTTCCTCCAGGATGTATAGTGTATTTTGAACGGTGTGCCTCTGTTAGGATTTTATTCCTAATGCATTCGTCATTTGGTACACACACACTCGATTAGGAACACGATAACTCCATCTTGGTACCGAGAATTCGATCTTTCTCCTTTAAGTATCTTCTCCTTCTTTTTTTTGAAGATGTGCATCTTTTCTTGTGCTTCTTTGATCTCACTCGAGATTGGGTGTAATCGAAATGTTAGCACATGAAATCGAGTATTGGTTCTCGTCGATTCCAATTGCTCGGCTCCTTTAATGATTCCCACTCTCGAATCATAAGTCGCTAAGCTCGCCTTTCTACTTAGAGCGCTCGCTACGACGTTAGCTTTTAGGGATGGTATTGAATATCAAAGTGATAGTCCTCAATCAACTCCATCCATCTCCGTTGTCTCAGGTTGAGATCTTTGCGGGAGAATAGATACTTCAAGCTCTTATGATCCGTGAAAACCGTAAATGTTGCTCCGTAGAGATAGTGTCTCCATTTCTTCAATGCGAAAACTATCGCCGCCAATTCCAGTCATGCGTTGGGTAATTGGCCTCATACGGCTTGAGCTTTCGTGATGCATAAGCGATAACCTTTCCTTCCCGCATGAGCACGCTCCTAGTCCTTCTTTTGATGCATCATTTGTAGACGACAAAGTTTTTTTCCCCTTTGGAAGGGCTAAGATCGAGCCGTAGTAAGTCGTTTCTTGACTCTTGAAACTCGTCTCGCACTTGTCGTTCCACTCAAACTTGACTTGCTTTGGGTTAGTCGAGTGAGTGGTCCGGCTATCTTAGAGAAGTCCTGGATAAATCTTCGATAATATCCGGCTAGTCTAGAAACTTCGATTTCCGTTCTGCACTCGGGTTGTTTCCATTCAACCACCTTTATCGTACCTTGAAGGATCTCTTTGCAATCCCAATGGTCCGGATACTATATGTCCCAAGAATGCGACTTCACTAAACCAAAATTCGCACTTTCGAATTTAGCATACAAACTTATGCTCTCGTAGTGTCTCTAAAACGATTTTCAGGTGACGTCGTGCTCTTCTCTAGACTTAGAGTATACAAGTATGTCATCAATGAATATCACTACGAATTGATCCAAATAAGGTTGGAAGACTCGATGCATCGAGGTCCATAAATCTGCTTTGGTGCATTCGTCGGACGAAAGGCATTACTACAAACTCGTAGTGTCCATATCGGGTTTGAAATGCAGTTTTGGAAATGTCTCCTTCGCGGATTTTCAGTTGGTAATATCCTTGTTGTAAATCAAACTTCGAGTACACCGTTGCTCCCTGAAGTTGATCAAATAGTTCGTCTATCCTCGGGAGGGGATATTTGTTCTTGATGGTCACACTATTAAGTCCACGATAATCTATACATAGTCTTAATGTGCCATCCTTCTTTTTGACGAACAGCACAGGTGCTCCCCACGGAGACGTACTCGGTCGGATAAATCCCACATCCATCAGTTTTGTAATTGCGTTTTTCAACTCTTGTAACTCAAGAGGAGCCATTCTATATGGTGTTTCGCAATCGGGTAGTCCCTGGCAACACCTCGATGGTGAACTCGACTTCCCTATCCGGAGGGACAGTGGTGAGTTCTTGTGGAAATACGTCCGTATATGCTGATACTATAGGTACTTGGTTGATTTGTATCTCAACCTTGGGTTTGTTAATTACAAACGCCAAATACCCCTGAGCCCCTCTAGTGATCGCCTTCTCGCTTTCATTTCTTTGAAATGATTGGGGCAATCTTAACTCGTGCCCTTCCCGAAATCTCCACTTCGGGTTTTCCGGTTCACATAGCTTAATGGACTTGTTATGGCAATCCATTTGTACATGGTGTGCAGATAACCGATTCATTCCCAATATTACGTCGTATTCGGATATAGGTAATAAGATCAAATCGGCGGAAAGTTTATCTCAAAGAATCTTAACTTCGCATGCATTATAGATAATATCTCGTTATCCGACTCGCACCCATAGGAGTTGACACTTCTAAGCATATAGGCATATGTTCCATGCATGCATGCGGTTTGTGTACAAAATGCGGTGCAACAAATGAATGCGTTGATCCAGGGTCGAACAATATTTTAGCGTAGTGGTTAGATACTAGAAGCGCGTACCTTCCACCACGCCCGTTGCCTCCGGAGCCTCCGTCCGGCTAGTGCAAATGCTCGGCGGGCATCTCGCCCGATTACCCTGGCCGTTTCCGGCACGTGGTTGCATTGGTTTGGATCGGTCATTGTACTTGGCAATCTTGCGGTAAGTGCCGACATCGCCACAACGCAAACACCTTCCTTGTTTACGCCAGCAGATTGTCGGGCAAAGTATGTCCGGTTTACGGCAATGCGTACATTCCCGACCCGGCTTTCCTCAGATCGTCTCTTCCCTTTGTCCATCTTAAGGTCCCTTCCGAAACTTAGCAGCGGTTTAGATGGTTGTCCCACGATACTGGCCTCTTAAAACTGTTCGATGGCCTACTCTGCTGAATCCGTCCAATACGGTTTGATCCCGACTCAATGCGAGAGTGCCTTTTTTCATGGTGAGTAGGTTACCGATTCAATTGTCAAGAACTGTTTAAGTTCAGTTTCAATCCTCGAGTGAACTTGTAAAGCTTATCCTCTTGATCGATTGTCCCCGAGCATACTTGGACAATCGGTGAAATTGACTCATCTTGAGCCGCGATCGGGTTCCTTGCCTCAATCTATGAAATTCATCCCGACGTGCTTCCTTCACGACTGGGAATATCATTCATTGAACTCGGCCAAGAAATTTCCCCATGTTCGATTACTCGGTCTGTTCCCATCTCCTTTCAATCGCCCTCCACCGGTCTCTAGCGGCCGATTCAGGCATTTAAATACGACAAGTGTGACTCTCTCTCGTCGGAGTATTGAAGAGCATTGAAGATATTTTCCAACTTCTCTATCCATTCTTCCGCTTTCACATCGTCCGGCTCTCCCGGGAAGGTTGGTGGGTCGAACGCAGAATCGCTCCAATGTGCGATCGTTCGCCTCTCGGGCGGGTTCGAGCACGGGGTTGAGGGCTCTGCTGTTGCCTCATAAACACCGATTTTTGTAATGCTTGTGCAATCAGATTGTCTCTGCAGCAGTGGAGGAGGTGGTGGTAATTCCGGAGAGGGTACCCGGTCCCCTGGGTACATCGTCGTCTCCTCGTGGAATGCGACGAGGTCTCCCACGCCCTCGATGTTCGCCATTCGTATCTTGGAGCGTTAATTGCGATTTGCGAGTAAATGAATACAATAATTATTCGCGTAAAGTAAAAGATATCGCAGGAAAGTAACATCAACACAAGACATTGAATAAATGGCAAAAGGCATATCCATTAATATAAAATTGAATACACCCAAAGTACATCGTTGAGAATACTAAGTCGGATACATGGAATCAAAATACATCCGAATCTAGTACAATAATGAAAGGTACAACATGGATTACACAACTACAACAACAAAAGTACAATAGAAAATCGCTAGCTAATCGGTGAGATCGCCATCATCATCGCCGCACTATGTCAGGATCGGGGTGCAGGTCGGGTTGAGGCGGCGCCTCAACCTCGGCCAATCCACAAAGTTTTGCTCAAATCCCCGAGCCTCATCGAGTGGAGCACCTCCGGCTCCAATGTCGATCGGATCCTCCTCGGGATCCTCCTCGGGATCCTCCTCGGGATCCTCCTCGGGATCATCAGTTCGCCTCGGGCGGTGGCAATGGGCCGAGCATTAGCCGCTAAAGCAGCCTCTAGTGCGGCGTCCCTTCGAGATAGGGCACGTGTAAGGTCCTCAATGATGTCATCATCTCTTGATGAGGCCTCTCCAAGCGATCGGCGATTACGGGATAGACGGGCATCAATCTCCCATTTCGCGACCGTCGCCGTCTCTTCATTTTTTCCTCATGTTATCCAGCGCTCTGGATACTTGTATTTGGTCCTCCCTCCGCTCTTATGGTGTTATCGCGGTCCTTGATGACAGTGGTCGATTCGTTCTTCTCATCTTGGCTTATCGCCAAGCGCCGAGTCGTCGAGGTCTGCATTGCGTTGGCGCTCCTGGGCTAGTTCTCGGTGGTCGTGCGTTCGCTTTCCGGTGCCAATGAATCATCGTGCCGTAATATTCCGCTCGGCCAAAGACGGGCATGGAATACATCCCACCACGTAGCGGCGTCGGCTCCATCTCGATAAAACAAACTAAGGCGGATCATCACACAGGTAGAGGAGAGATAAGAAAGAATAAGGGAGAACGAGTAAGGGAAATCGGTCAAAATCAACTAAGTCAAGACAAGTATGATTATGAATCTCAAAGTATGCATTCTAACTTAGTTCAAATATCAATAAGACGGTTATATGCCAATTTGAAATCGATTTCACACTCAATTGGTCAAAGTATTACCCAAAACACGGACCGAGGGTCCTATCTGGGGTCGGCTCGGTGTAAGTTTCCATCTTACTAGCCGAGCTCGATACCACTCTTCTTGTCACGCCCCAAACGGGACGCGACGAGCGATTCACAACTTAAATACAAATGGACTAATGATCTAGACAATACCAATGAGAACCCAATAAAGCGAGTCTAAATAATAAATTTGAAATAAATAATGATACAAGTTATCACTTAAAGTCTACATTCCATCACCAAATTACAATCCGAAATTCAACAAGGTAGTAACTTAACGTCAAAGGGTCATACGCCCCTCAATTACAAACCCGAATTGATTAGGATACAAAAGTCCAACAACAACATAATAAGAAAAGAGTCCGATCAACAACAAGATGCGATAAATCCAACAAGCAGAAAGTACAAGGTCTCAATCCAGTGTTCAAAGATCCCCAAATGAAATCCTCATCTAAGGTTAGAAAAAAAGCGGGGATGAGACAAAAATCTCGATGAGATGGGGTGATGGGTAATGCGAGTTTGGCGTAATATAGTTAATGTGAGAAAACGATTTATCGAAATCGCGTGAGTATGATGCATGGTTTTAGTTCAAGCGTCGTGATAAAATATTTAAATAATATACTTATACGATTTAAATGAGTTCATGGTCACACAGCACTATGTGTGATACAAGAGGTAGGATTGCGATTGCGGAAGTGTAACGCCAATCCTATGCAAGGCAATTAATGGTTGCGTGACGGACATAGCGCCAACCAATGCAAATAGGTAGCGGTTGCGTGCGGAAATGTAACGCCAACCAAAACGGGACGATAATTAATCGTGTGGTGGATCACAGCGATTCCTTCGTTCTACCTTGTAACTCCCGGTCAAGTATGGTCCAAGACGGCACCTTATCGCTCCGTAGGTAAAGACAAAATCCCAAAGAGAAAGTGGCGAGGCTCGGATCTGTCATAATCATGATTATACCTCGATTACGACCCGCTTCCCTTGGACAAACTCCGTCCCTCGGTTGCGGGATTAGGGCGATGGGGTAGGAAGAGTGGAATAGGCCCGAGCTGCCTGGTTCCATCCCGACGTATCCATTCCGATTGTGAGCTCGACACACCAAGTTGACTCGGGCAGAAAGTAATTACAATTACGGGTAGTCAAAAGCAAATGAAGTATTATTGATTTGGGAAGCAGTTTAGGAAAATTTTTGGAAAACGCGAAAGTGGCAATTATGGCGTTGGTGGAGTTTTTGGATGAAGATGATTATCGGAAGGATAAGCAACCTTCGATATCTTGAAAGATTGGGTGGAACATAAGTCCCGTTATAGAATCAATTAGCAAGGGAGGAAATTCGCTTGATCGGGTATTAATCGGTCAAATTGATCCGATAAGTTAGGGGTTTTTGGGAAGGTAAAATATTTAAATTAAATCTCAATTTCAGAGAGTCCAAGGCTATTTTAGTAAAAGATAAAATAATTTGAGTTAGGTCCTTTATAAAAGAAAAATTGTAATTTAGCCCCGTTTTGTAAAAACCAACACTTTTGGGGTTAAAAATTTAATAATTAAATATCCCGACCTTGAAAAATTATGAGGTCAGTTCCTAAATTCTCCAAATTGTCCAGAGATTCAGGTTTTTAAAGTTTTATGATCGAGTTTTTATAAAAATCTCATATTGGCCCCAAATTTGTAAAAATTGTCAATTCGGACCTTAAGTTTTAAAAATTCGGAACTCACAAACCGGAAGGGCTTTTAATGTGATTCCAGTTGGAAAATGTCACTAAGGTTGGTAGGATATTGGGACAAAAGCAGTTTTTAAAAGCAATATGTGTAGGTCCTTCAACTTTAGAAAATATCATTTTTGTCCCATTTTAAAATAATTGCCTTTAAGGCTTTTAGGGGTCCAATTGTTATGAAATTTGAACCTTGGGTCCAAAATATAATTAAGTTATAGTTAAGTTAGTATTTCCAGGTGCATGGGCTGCATAAGTCCTGGAAATTTCATTTGGGTCCTCAAGTTTAATATTTTCACATTAGTCCCTCATTTTTAGTAAAATTGTTTTCCAAGCCCTAACCACTTGGATTTTTTGGAATACTTTTAAAATATGGGATTCCCAGTAACTTAAAAGTAAAAATTTCAATTTATAAAGTTTAGGTCTGGTACAGTTTTTAAAATTACAAAGTAGCCCTTAAACTTTCAAAATCTTACAATCTAGTCCTTGGGCTTTTAAAGGTTAATTTTATTTATCTTAAAACTATTAAAACATTATTAAAATGTCCAAAAGTCATTTTTGAACCTGAGTACAGTCCCAAATTTCGAAATTTGCAGAGGGTCCTTTAACTTTTATTTTCTTGCAATTTAGTCCACCAACTTTCCATTTTTGCATTTTTAAGTCCAAAATTGAAATTTAATCAATTATGCTCGACTTTTCCAGGTTATAAGTCATCCAAAACATAGATTTTAAAGATCATACACATGCATGTCCAATACATACAAGAATTCATCAATTAAAGCATTAAAGTGTACATGCATGCACCTAAAATTCAATAAATAGTAATTTTGAGCAACTCTTGAGAATTTTCATGATTTGATATATAAAATTGACATGCAATACATAGATTATATATATCTCAAGGCTCATGATCAAATTTTCTACATGCATTTTAATAAAACACCTAAAAGTTGGAAAAATAATTTTCCACCCACCTTAATTTTGGAAATTGTGAAATAAAAGGATAATTTCACAATTTTTTTTGATGAGGCTTCTTAGGTCAGCCCCTAAGTCAAGAAAATATCAAAATTTGGAGTTAGAAAAATGAGAGAAAAATTAAGGAGAAAAGAAGGAAATGAGGAAATGAAAAGGACTACACTTTACCTTGTGTAGTAGATGTTTGGAGACTAGTTGAAGCTCAAAATTGGAACTTTGGTTCAACTCCAAAAATCTCCTAAGGTCAGCCCCTATTTCTCAAAAATGAAAAGGGGTGTTAAAATTTGAAAAAAATAGGAAGAGTAGGAAAGAAGGGTCAGTACACAATTTTACCTTGTAGTCAAATTTTCTCTACTATTTTCTTCTTCAAGCTTGAGGTCCTTCTTCAAAATATTGTCAAGCTCTAACCTTCAAAGTCTTCTAAATGTACCTCCAAAACCAAATTTAAACTTAAGTTAAGAAGGTGGAAGAGATGAACAATGTGATATCAAAAATGGATTGAAGCTAAAATTTCTTACCTTTTAGTATAGTGGTTCGATTTTTTATGATGTATGAGGAGGAAAATGTTGAATTTTTTTCTAAGTATGGAAGAAGAAAGTAAGAAGAAGAGTAGAGAGATGTTGGGAGTTTTTAGAGAGAAGGAGGAGGATTTTTGCATGACTTAGAACATGAGTTGGTGAAATGAAGAGAAATTTTGTGTAGGAAATGGCCATATGGCCGTCCACTTCAAGAGAGAGGGGGAGATGATTTTGATCAAATTGTGTCTTGTAATTTGTCTCTTGCATGGAGACAAAAATGCAAGTCAAAGTGTGGGTCAATTTGAATTTCTTGAGGAATAAGAAGAATGTTTGTTAAGTGGGAATAAGTTGGGGAAAATAGTAATAAAGAATTGGTGTATAAGATGATGTGTATAATGTTTGAATTAATGATATAATTATACACAAGATGACTAATATATGGTGTATGTGTACAAGAGTTGGATGATATTTTTATCCCAAAATATCCATCATGGCCGTCCCATTTATGAGGGTAAAATGGTAATTCCATATATTTTTTTTTTGTCCCAATTTTGATGATAATAGATGAAATATATCAATCTCCAAAATAATTAGTGATTTCCTTGATCACTTGTAAGTCTCATGATCACTTAATCTAAATCAACATCTTAATTCTATAAGGTAAAAGTCTCTAAAATAAATAGTCTCTTAAAATTCTAAGGTGACTAATAAATACAAAAATAGTAATAATGATCAATCAAGTGATCATAAATGAGGAATAGAATTAATGATGATCATGATCACAAGTGATTAAATAAAATGAAATAAAATACAAAATGTATATATTATTATTAATTACCCGTCAAAATGACGCGATAAAATAGTCGATCAAAAGCTTAAACAACAATAAGGTTCAACTAATAGCTTCGGAAAAATCGGGGCTTCACACTAATGGAGACCAATTTCATCGTTAAACCTTTTTTTTTATTTTTTTACTTTTTAAAAAAAATACCAATGAAAATTGATGTTGTCGGTAATTACTTAGGAATTTTTTCCATCGGTAAATTATTTTTTCGTTATTTTCTTTATTATTTAATTTTTTTACTGTTAGAACTTTTTTATCTGTCGGTAAATTAATTTTTTATTTTTATATATTTTTTATTTTTACCGATTGAATATTTATCAGTTGGTAAATTTATTTTATATATTTTTGATATTTTTAATTTGTTGTGTCTTTTAATATATAATATAATATGATTTTCAAACTATATACTATACAATATAAATTTGATATATACGTGTATAATATTATTTAATATATATATTATAAAATATAATCTTTATTATATAAAATATATCATATATACATATAATATATATATATATATATGTGTGTGTGTGTGTGTATGTGTATATATAAAAAACAAAGCAAAAGTTGTAATAAGAATCAACTTAGCTTAGTGGCAAATTGCCACTTTCATACATAACAGGTCGTGAGTTCGAATCTACTTGGTGACAAAAAATAGTATTTCTACGAAGTGCTACAAAAAAAGTGTTACATAAGATTCATATGTAACACTTTAGAAGTATTTTTTTATAGTGTTACTTCTAAAGTGTTACAAATATAAAAAGTGTTACAAAAAAGTGTTAAATAAGATTCATATGTAACACTATAGAAATATTGCTTCAAAGTGTTACCAATAGAAAACTTAATGTAACACTTAGAAAAAGTGTTTCTAAAAGCTAATAAAAATGATACCTTAGACTATAGGTAGCACGGGCAAGTGCAGCGCCGTAAAAGTGCTACCTGTTGTCTATAGTAACATTTTATGGCCATTAGGTAACATTTTTTGAGTGTTACCTAATGTCATTTATGTTGTAGTTCAAACACTTAAAAAAATATAAATAAATAAATAGATGATTTTAACCCCCAAGGGTTGGCCTAGTGATCTTGAGGTTGCAATTACACCTTAAGGTCCTAAGTTCAAACCTTGATTATCGCGGAGTGAGGGGTTTGGTTTGCCCCTCCTTCCCCAGAGATTCGGGCCATCCCTGGGAAGGACGGATAACCCATAGTCCAAAGGAAGTGTGGGGTCTGTGCCCTCGGCTGGTGTGAGAATACTTTGGGTCGTCAAAAAAAAATAGATGATTTTAATAATTACAATAAATAATTTTATTTCTATTCTAATTTATCTTGGGGCACAATTGATCTTAAGGTTTTAATAATTTTAATTCTGAAAATATTCTTTTAGTAGAAGCAACTACACAGGCATAGTTAATAATACTATATACAATACACGTATAAGAAACTAATTTTTTTTTAATGTAGTTTAGTACCTTAATTGGAGTATTACTTTCTATGTTCAAAATTTCTTTTGACACTCTTAATATAACCAAATAAAATATAAATTTAAATTAATATATTAAAGAGTAGATAAAGCCTGGAGAAGATCTATTTTGTGTCATTTTATCTTCTGTAGCTCATAATTAAATTATTATTATGCAAAATTTTGAATAGATAAAGATACTACTAAAAAGATTATAAAGATGCTGTTAAGAAAAAAAAAACTGTATAGATTATTTATGATATTAAACTAGGCTTGTAGATTTATATAAAATCCAATTGAACGTTTACACGCTAATTAAACACCAACTTATTCCTATTTTAGGCCTTATATATCCAATAAATAAGAATATTTGCAATGTTACACTTTCTTAATTTACAAGTGATTAAAAAAACTAATCATCTCTTGTTTCTAGACTCTTAATATCCACACTATTTCCAAGTTGCATGTTACTTTATAATCTTTAAATCTCAAAATTATGCACACACTCTTTAAATTTTTGGCAACAAAAGTAATATATATATATATATAGGGATTGGTTCAAATGAGACCAATCTCTTTAGGTTAGTCCATGAGACCAATTATAAACCCTTGATTTAAATATTTTAATGGTTGAGATCATTTTTCTTATTTTTGGAATGTAAGGGTAATATTGTATTTTCATCTAAATCAGTTTTATGAAAACAAATCGTTACTTCCTGTTTTTTAGGAAAATACAATCTTTCCTATCCCACCTACCTGATTTTTAGGAGGCAAAAAGCCCAATTTCAGTCTAAGTCACACCTTTTCAATTTTTTTGGGGGTTGAACGAGTTCGATTTTGAAGGAGTTCATATTTTTTTCTGTATACTAAGTAACAGATGTTGTATACTAAGTATACAAATATGTTATGATAAATATACAACATTAAGTGGAATGTAAACAAGGAGTTAATACTTGAAACCCATCTTCTATTTATTCTTTTTACGATTTATGCTCCGTAGAAATTTGCGGTTTTGTACTAAAAAAATGAACTTGGTGTGTTTATATATAAAAAACAAGGAGTTGATACTTGAAATCTATATTCTATTCTTTTCTGACACCCATCTTTTTCTATTTCATCTGTATACTAAGTATGCAGATGTTGTATACTAAGTATACAAATATGTTATGATAAATATACAACATTAAGTGGAATATAAACATAACGTTGTATAAAGTTTTGATATCTGAATTGTGTGTTTTTCTTATGTAGGAGTTGTGGTTAATAAAATGTCAAGCGAAGAACATGAAAGAGAGGTTGGTAGTCGCGAAGAGGAGAGTTCGGGAGAGAAGCAGCCTTCAAAGAGGCGCTGGATTTGTTTAATTGGATAAATTGAATTGTATTATTTGTTGTATAAGTAGTTTAGTGTATTTGTTTACTTAGTAACGTGGAATTGTATTCTTGGTTAAGTAGAATTGTATCCTTAGTTATATAGGTGGTTAAGTGGTTTTGTATTTTTAGTTTAGTGTAATTATAAATTTAGTTTAATATTTTTGCATACTCAGTAATGTTTATAATATAGTTAGTTCAGTGTAATCGTATATATAGTTAAACAATTCTGCATGCTTAGTGTTGTTTTATTGTATATTTAGTTCAATATAATTTTACATGCAATACATGTATGAGAAGCAAAAATATTCTTAAAGATAAATTAACAGGTTACATAATGCTATGACAAAATTAAGTATACAGTTGTAAGTTAATAAATTATATGATCGCATTGTATTAAATATACAGGAACACATAACTAAGTGTACAATTTCAATCCAATATGTATGCGGATCCCATCAACTAAATAAACAATTTGCTTTGTAAAAATACAAGTTGTTTCATTTTTTAACAATACACATTATTCACATTATGATAAATCCGATTTGGCATGCAATGACACTCAATTATATGAACAATTTAACTAAAATAAGTATACAACACTAAAAGGAAAAATTATATATCCCAATGTATTAAATATACAATAAAACATCATTCCTTGTCCATTCTGGAACAAATAATTATACAAATCACATTAACTAAGTAACATGATATATTACTTCGTTCTTGAACTTCTTTTCGTGCTCCTTCCGATGTCAAACCCGCTAATTGCTCCATACTCTTTGTAAAATTTTATACCGGTTTCCAATGTAGCGAAATGCATGCCCACTCGTGGAATCTTTTCTTGTTCTACCGGTATCCAATATTTAGTTGAGTCCGGTGAGATTCGAGCCGTTGCGTCCATTGAAATTGTTGGTTGGTTATGTGATGTTTTACATTAAACAAGATAGAGCATTATAAAAACAAAATGGATGTATTATTTATACAATATGCAACCATATACATACATATTATTATTATTAGTAACTACGTTCATATAAACCATCATACATTTTTTTTTTTTTTTTTTTTTTTTGAGAGGAATTTATATCCAATCCAACTAAATGGAATTAGGGAAACTAATATAACAATCATACAAGTTTATATTATAATTATACAACACTCATGACTATGTATACAAGTTAAATATGTTAAATATACACGTAAAAATTAACAACATATATGCAATCTCAGAATAGTTGTAAATATTTAAGAAATAAATATTCAAATACAAGATTTATATACTAAATATACTAACATTGTTCACTACATATACAAACTAACAAGAAATATACAATGCAGACATAGTTCAAAATTTGAAAAAATATAAAATATGTATACAATGTTTGTACACTAAATATACATTGTATACTAAACATACAAATTACGAACAAAAACATACAATTGGTTCGATTTTGCGTTGTGTTTTTGGTGATTCCTCCTAATTTTTTTGCAAGTATATCGTAAGATATTACCTTGGAAACATTCACCAATCGCGTTGGAGGAAGATCTTCGCCATTGTACAATCCCTTTGCTCTAATTGATGACAACCTCGTCAATTAACGAAATATATTGTATGTTTTTTCCGCCTGCGCAAATGTATATTGTATAATTTTTAGGTCTAAGAGATTGATGTCAATGATGGTAGAAATGTCGTGGTGAGGAAGAAGGGTTGACGGGTGGATTTCCATCGATTATGGGACGTGATCAATTCAAGATCACGCCCCTAATTTTTAGCATTCGGTTACCATTTTTATTTCGATGATTACTATTTTACCCCCCTCCTATGTATAGTTTCTTATGTAAAGTTGTATAGATTCATTTAGATCCTGGCCGTTGATTTATGTTTTTAATGGTGTGGATTTGGTCTTATGGACTAACCTAGGGGGGGTGGTCTCACAGGATCCCCTCCATATATATATATATATATATATATATATATATATATATATATATCGTTAGGATCAAATGTGGCAGGGGGCTTACCGTGTGGCAGTGTGGATTAATCCAATTCATCCACACCTTTTATTCAATGATCCAGATTGCTATTAAAAATAACTTATTTATCAATTAATTAATAGGTGGAAATGGCATAATAGTAACTAGAAAAATGTCATAAATCACACCCCTACAATCAAGGGATTGATTGATATTACGTTTGCATAACTGAATTGTGCACCATTTTAATAACTGAACTATATACCATTTAATAACTGACTATACATCATTTTATATCTAACAGTGCATAATTATATAACTAATTGTACACCATTCAATCCCAACGATTTTTATGGAATTTGATTTTACGATTGTTCCCGCTTTTCATTCAATTGTGGTTTACTCACAATGATGTACAATTATGGAAACGTGATCTTTATCACACCCATGATTGTGGAAACGTGATCTTTATCACATCCACGATTGCGGGTCCATGGGTCAACTTGGTCAATTCTCCTAAACAAGCCCCAAATCGAGCATAACAATATATATTTCATTTATCTATTATTAATATAAATTTTAAGGTTAAAAATTTAAGTTATTTTTATTTATTTTAATTATTGATTATTAAAATAATTTATTAGAATTTTTACAGATTTTTTAAATAATAAATATAATATGGGGACGTCGATTTCCCGCCGGGACCGTATCATCGAAGGTGGATTCTCTACCCCTGTACTAGATATCCAAAACGGGAAATGATATGAGAATAATATTTGAGATGAGTTTGGGGAACAAGGATAGTAAATCTCATATCATCCTCCTCTCGGCCCATTATTATCCCTAGTCTAGCCCATTATTATCCCTAGCCTACATTTGTTGTCACTCATCACTAATGATACTAATAAAATCAATAGAAAAATAGTGTTATTAATAATGTCGGTATAGTTGTACTTACAAGTCAAGAATCATTTTACTCGAGTGGGTCGTTTAGTAAGATAATGCAAAAATTAAATGATACACATTAATTATTTCGCAGCTACCTAATCACCCACATATACACACACACACACATTATATAATTAAAGAATTCCACCTTCCCCTCCGATCCCCCCAAATCCTCCAAGTCCCCCTCGTGCAAAGGATAAGAAAGTTGACCGAAACAAAAATATATAAAAATAAAAAAATTATTAGGGTTGGGGGATCGGAGGGATTTCAGAAAAATAAAAGCAACTGAAAAGAAATATACATGATTAGAGGGGGACCAAATTAAAGAAGAAGACTTGTGAGAACCATGAAAAAATGATACATCAAATGTGAAGACTTATACGAAATATCAAGACCTAGTAGAAAAAAGAATTATGCCATTGCATTCAACAGTAGAATAATTCCTTTTAGCAATGCAATAGTCGATGAAAAACAATGAAATATTTGTATCAAAACTTTCCCCAATTTGATTTTATGAAGTCCTTATAGAATTATATGCTAAAAACATCTGTATGTAAAACCCTTGTATA
Source organism: Rehmannia glutinosa (assembly GCA_016081115.2). Lineage (NCBI taxonomy): Eukaryota > Viridiplantae > Streptophyta > Magnoliopsida > Lamiales > Orobanchaceae > Rehmannia > Rehmannia glutinosa. Next base: position 28,556 of record JABTTQ020001995.1, read on the forward strand.
TCATAGTTATATTTTATCTTGAGACGTGTACTATATTGTAACATGATTAAACAAAAGATTATAGTATTTGCTTAGTTAGCATCGATCAACTAGTAAAATAAACCAACTTGAATATTCTCGAGAATCAATTTCGAACAATCCATAATTCCTCATTCGATCTGTGCATGAAAAATAAAAAGATAAAATAAGGTAGGTGCATAATTGAGCATGAAAAAGGCGACGGCTGCATGATTGGATTATGATCTGATCAAGATCAACCAAATAATCACTTATAAAAAAATGAGGGTTTATATATAATTTCACTGACAATCTGTATCTTGAGTCCATAATCCCACGCAAACAATCTTCAAAGCTAGCTAGCTATTATCAGTTAGTATCCCTTCTGTACTTGATTAACTAATCATCCAACATATATAAACAAAATCCATCAATATTTTATAGCTTATAAATTAATTAATCATGTATAAGAAAGTATCTGATGGCGGGACTACTTGAATTAAGCAGCTGATTAGTTTACAAGTAGTTGTAATCAGATATATTATGGCTTTTTTTTTGTGGTGCATGCGATGATCACGCTGGATATAGTATGCGAGCTACAAATTTCAACTTTTTTATGTGGGAACTTACAGCTTATTAGTTATTAGACTGATGGAAAGCATGTTCTTGTCCTAACCAAGTCAAAGTGCTAATGGGGACGACAGTAAGCATTCATTGAGAAAATCAGTTTTTGCATGGTTTTTTTTTAAGTTTCAACTTAAGTTGTTGGGCAGGTTGAGTGTGCGTATTGATATATGATTGCACGTGGGCGTCCATGATTGCGCTTCGTGCCACACATGGATGTTAATGGGTGGCTGTGTAAGTGTTTGGCTGTTTGCTGGATTTTTCTTAATTATGTTCTGGTCTCGGATTGGACAATACTACTTTAGTATATATTTTTATTATATCTACTTATTTATTATTTTAAAATGTACTTTTGATGTCATATGCCAATCGAGTTTTTATCTGACAACCGATCACAACCGGGTTGACCTGAAGACTTGACTCCGGTCAGATCTGAAGAAGAAAACTTGATTCGGTCAGACTTGAGTAAGTTGACCTGATCAGTCTATGACGTAGTTCACCTCGACACTTTGGAGGTACAGTTCGAGGCTTTAAATTCAGACCAGGCAGTTTGATAGCTTTGGAAAATTCTTGGTGCATGATTGATCCATTCGAGCACATCAATTTTGTCATAAACAAATAATGTGTGAATTGTATAATCTTTAGCTGCGGAATATTTTCGATTCACATCAAATAGTTTACCGAAAATTTTCTTCTTGAATAACACATACCTCAAAGCTACAATCAATAAACAATATAGTCCGAAATTTTTTTAGCCATTTGACCCAAACAATATATAATTATTTTAGCCACCATGATTTTCAAATATATATTTTTCGACATTTCTTGATTCAATTATCCATTTTTCCATTGTTCTCGGGCTCGAGAATCATTTCTTGGTATTGAGATTCATTTCTCAGGATTGAGAACTTATCAAATAATACAATGAGGGTATGAATGTTAATTTTTTGGTCAAAATAGTTAAAAAAGTATGTTTTTAAAAAGTACTGCTAAAAAAGATGTTGATACTGAGTTTCAAATTGTGTATCATTTTATTTTTTAATGTTCAACCATACGTGTTTGTAAACTTGTGGGTGTGCGTGTGTGCACATATTAATGAGCATGAGATAATTCGTAAGTATATTTAGCTAATGGAATTTGGGAAAACACCTGATTTTAGAGTAAAATATTTGGTTAGCCCCGGGTCTACAGGATAGTTGAGAATGATTAATTATGTTGGAGCACATGGTCACTTGCATATAGACTTAGATAGAATTTAAAATTTTAATCCATCAAATTCCTAATTTCAAATATATCAAATTATGTATTCATCCCCACTCCTAGGCTAGCGGCATCCTCATATATGGATCAAATCGAATCGAAGTTTCAATACGTATATCGACATCACAGAACCAAAAAATTAGTTCGATATTCGATTTTATTTTTTACAAAAATTTGATATTTAGTTCAGTTTTTGTTTATCGGACCATATCTTATTATACCAAATTGTTATTTAGATATTTTTATTTACATTTTTTTGAGCTTATATATTTATAAAATTAGTTAATTGTACATTATTATTAATTATCTACTTACTAAAACTAAAAAGTTATATAACTATGACTGCAATATGTACATTATATACTTTAAAAAAACGGTGTATCGAAATAAAGTTCCATAAAAATCGAACCTAATCAAATTTTACAATTTAGTATTCGAATGTATATAACATGTCACGCACTAAAGAAGTGTTTGCAAACTCTTTTTTGTAAAAAAAAAAAATGTAATTCTCAGTTTTAAATGGAAAATATAACTGTTTTATATATTTTTATTTATTTAAAAAAAATGAAAAATATAACTGTTTTTCCGTATAAAAGTTGAAAATTACTTTTTTTTTCCAGAGTTTGGAAACATTCCCTAAGTTGTGGTCATGTGAAAAGTGCAAAATCTTTAGTATTTTCAGATGCTAAATAGCTAATGTGACAATAAAGCAAAAGCTAAGGGCATCTCCAACCCATAACACCAAATTTGGTGTGAAAATCACAACAAATTTGGTGTTTTAGTGTAATTTTGCAAAACCCATCTCCAACTCACTACACTAAATCTTACACCAAATGAGTATTTTAATATTTTCTTTTCATTTTGGAATAGCAAATTTATTTATTTATGCAATTATTTCTTTTGCTTATATTTATTATTATTAATGTAACTAAATAAAAACTTATATTTAACTAATATTACATTAATTAATTATATTGCAAAATTAATATTACAATTAATATCACAATAAATAAAAATACTAAATTGCACACTAGACAATAAAAAACGACAAACCTAAAACAAATATTTAAAGACACAAAAAAGATTAATACATTACTAATTCTTGAAATTAGTATATTTAAATTTCAATTTTAATTATAATGTTAGTGTTTTGTATTTTATGATAGACTTTGATGTTTTTTTAATTAAATTATAATTTTGTTTATTAATTATTTTAGTTTATCAAAATTTTAAGTTTAATTTATAATAATTTATTGGTAAATATTAACTATTGTTCATCCAAAATAATAATTATATACAAAATTTAAATAACTAAAACCATGTTACAAATGAATTATATGTCAAATATAGGATACAATAGGAATTAAAAGTTTGAAATAGAAGAAATTGGAGGGCAAAGAGGGAATATTTGTATCACACCAAATTTGGTGTAAAGGAATAGTGTTACACCAAATTTGGTGTAACACTATTCCTTTACACACCAACCTTCTTTTGGTGTGATGTTGTTAAGTTGGGTTGGAGGGTATTTTTCGGATATATTTGGTGTTTTGGTGTGAGTTTTAGAGTTGGATTGGAGATGATCTAAGTAAATTTAGGAAAAAATTGAAGACCGTGTCTACGAAAATGATAAAAAGAGACTTGCTCTAATAATGAGTAGATTATATATATAAAATTTCTCTCTGTTTCTTTTATTAAACAACAACAGGATCTCTTGGAGTCACTATGCTGCATCGCACCACCACCACCACTACCACTACCACTACCACTACCACTACCACTACTACTACTACTACTACTACTACTACTACTACTACTACTACTACTATTATTATTATTATATTTTTTTCTTAAGAATTAAAAATTCTCAATATGTTTTTTGATAATTATTGGGATTACTTTAATTTATAATTTTGTGTTTTCTTAATAATATATTTAGAGTTCTTCGCTGCCGCCTGGATTATCGCCTGAAATATTTTTTTAGAAAAATATGTACGTGAGGGGAAAACCTCCGTGAGTGGGTGCAGGTGTGCAGGTGTGCTTTTTATAAAAATTTAACGTTAAGAAAGATTCAATTAATTTTTATAAGTGAAATCATTTTCAGTTCAATAACAACATGCACTCAATCAATCTGTAACACAATTAATTCAAATATCACATTAACGGTGAGACCGTTCATTAACGGTAAGTGACCCCCGTTCTCCCTTATCACTCCTTTATTGCGTTGGCGTAAAGCCTTACCCCCTTATTGCACCACACTTGTTAAAAAAATTAAAATTAAAATTAAAATGTATAGTTTTTTTTAAAAATAAATAAATATGGCTCGACTCTCCATTCTCCTCAAGGTAAGAGTGGGGCTCGATATTATAATAATCAAAATCTATTATCTATTAATAAAAAGCGTAATATTCGGAGAAGTCATATTCCAAGAAAGGAATATACCGATCCTAAAACACGACCCACTTCAACCTTTAGAACACTCCGTCTTTAGGCGGTGGGATTTGGTTGTGGATAACGTGAAATCAGAACCTTTTTAAGACCGCGTAAGTGACCCCGTCTCCCTTATCACTCCCGGTGGGGCTCGCAAAGCTTCCGGAGAAGTCATATTCGGAATATACCGATCCTACGACCCACTTCAACCTTTAGAACACTCCGTCTTTTGGCGGATTTGGGTTGGATTTTGGTTGTTAAGTCATAAGACCTTCAACAGCTTTAGAACACTCCGTCTTTGGCGGTGGGAACTCAACCCTATCCATACCACACTAGGGCCCGACATTTACCAAATAACCAAGACGCATGCACTTAAGAAAGTGAGGAGATTCTAAGTGTCATGTGTATTCTTCTTTCTCAGAAAATGCACTTGAAATAAATAATACAGAGCATACCATAATTTATGTGTTAAGGTAATAAAAAATTGACTCAACTATATAAGTTAAACTAAAAGAAAAATTAGTAGCTTAATGTTACAGATTCTGTAGTTTAGATAGTAAACTAGAATTTGATTAATTATGTAAGATGATAAGTTACTAAGCTTCTCTATTGAGGATAAGTAATACGATTTTAGTTCTATGAGAAGTGTAGCCATTAGTTAGATAAATTTAAACTCATTATTCTATCTAATTTATTATATACCAAATAGTATCTAAAATGCTAGCTTGCTTCTCACTCATGCCAAGAATTCATACAGTTCTATTATAAGAAAAATGAAAGTTTTGTGTTAACCAATATGCAAAAGACATAGCTTAGGCACAAGGCCATCACTAATCAGAGGTTAACTAAATTTGTTTAAATGTCAGAGAGTTTAACATGAAGGCTTCTTTCCCTTTGCCATCAGTGTGAATCAAGTACGAACAGGACAAAATCGCTCATTTCTCGGCTAATCCTTCTTTGGTGCAACGAGTAAGAAGTAGAAGGCAGCCGCACAGAGTTGCTGGACAGCAGAAAACCGATAAAAAATTTGGTAATTTCAAGTTTCATGTTTAATGGCTCGGAGGAGCAATATTTTAACAGTTGTTGTGATTTCTTACTACAGGATCAAAGAATAATCATCATGGTATAATTATATGAGTTTCCTCCTATTATGGGTTTGTACACAACAAGAAAAGAGGGCAGGAAAATCACTCACCCTCAACTTCAAAAGTGCGGTTTTGCGATGTGACGCAATGTCTTTCGAGTCAAGTTTCAGCACTGTTTCTTCTTCGATATCACCTAAACTTTCAACGACAAACACCGATTGCGGAGTCTCGAACAATTTTTCCTTCTTCAAATGTTCTTTATTTTGGTAGTGTCGTAAAGGCACGATTTAAGGGGATCACTGAAATTTCACTCCATAGAATTAAAGAACAATTTAGACAGAACAAATATATAAAGTTTCTCAAATTAGGAATTACAAACTATAGGAAAAGAAGGAAAGAAACACTCACGTCCAATTTAAAAGTGAAATTTTCGCAGCGTGCCGCAGTTTGTTTTGCGTGGAATTTCAACACCAAAGATTCTTCGTTTTCAATCAAATTTCAACGTTAGAACACCTGACCAGTTTTGAGTTTTTCGAACTTCTTTTATGTTCTTGTTTTTCTTTTCTTTTCCTTTCTTCATAATCCTTATTTCTTATCAATGATTTAATATCTACGTGGCTCCCGCATATTACCGCTTTCACCAGAATTTACTTAGTGTAAAGTAAATTATTGGTGGAAGTCTTAGGTGATGACAACAAGAACTAACCTAAAGCTTGAGGTGGCAAATTAATGTGTACCCTGGTTCTTATACACTTATATCTATATTAGCTCTCTCTATATATATGTATACATATTTATATTTTAGAATATTAAGAAATTGGTTTCAATTAGAAATTTTTTTTTGTCTAACAAGTTTTCAGTTAAGGTCTAAGAGTTTGGAAATTCTATATTATAAGAATATGCCATACAAAATAAATCTATATAAATTTTTTTAATATATTACAAGTAGCCGAAATTTCGGGGTCCTACATCCTTCCCTCCTTAAAAGAATTTGGTCTCCAAATTCTCTTGTGGAAATAGTTTGTGATAGTGTTTCCGCATTTCTTCTTCTGTTTCCCAAGTGGCTTCTTCTAACTTATCATAGTTTTGCCACACTATTTTAACCAAGGGAATGCTTTTGTTTCTCAATTCCCGAACTTGGTGATCTATAATTCGCGACGGTTTCTCCTCGTATGTCAAATTCTCCATTACTTGAGGAATGTTGTCCTTGATTATGTGCTCTGGATCATGATGATATTTCTTTAGCCTTGAGACGTGAAAGACGTTGTGCATTCCTGCAAGTTTTGGCGGAAGCTCTAAAAGATAAGCTACCGTTCCTATTCTTTCAAGTATTTTAAAAGGGCCAATGTATCTGGGACTTAATTTCCCACCTTTCTTGGAATGAATCATACCCTTTTGTGGAGACAATCTCAGAAATACCTCGTCTCCAGTTGCAAACTCTAAATCTTTTCTTCTTTGATCTGCGTAACTTTTCTGGCGGCTTTGAGCTGTACGGATTCGTTCTCGGATTATTTGAACTTTGTCGATAGCTTCTTGCACTAGATCGAGCTTGGGAAACGGCGATGACGTAGTACTTTTCTTCTTAGGAGTCCATTTATCATCAATTTCCCAATGAACGGGCGATCTACACTTCCTTCCGTATAGAGCTTCATAAGGCGCCATCCCGATTGTTGCTTGATAACTGTTGTTGTACGCGAATTCTGCTGGGGCTAGATGAGAATCCCAGTTTCCTTGAAAGTCTAACGCACATGCTCTCAGCATATCTTCAAGTATTTGGATAATCCTCTCAGATTGTCCGTCGGTTTGAGGATGAACAACAGTACTAAAGCTTAGCTTGGTTCCCAAAGCTTCATGTAGGCTTTTCCAGAATCGGGATACGAATCTTGGATCTCTATCAGAAACAATGTTAGTAGGTATACAATGTAGTCTCACAATCTCGCTAATGTATATTTGAGCCAGTTTATGGAGACTATATGTCTTTCTAATAGGAATAAAATGTGCTGATTTGGTAAGCCTATCAACTATCACCCAAATTGCATCATGACTACTTCTAGTTCGAGGCAAATCCGTAACGAAATCCATAGTTATATATTCCCATTTCCATTCTGGTATGGGTAGAGGCTGTAGGAGCCCAGAAGGTCGTTGATGTTCAGCCTTCACCTGTTGACATGTTAGACACCTTGCAACATATTCAGCAACTTGATTCTTCATATTTGCCCACCAGTAATGTTGCTTCAAGTCATTGTACATCCTGTTTCCACCTGGATGAATTGTATACATCGAGCGATGAGCTTCAGCAAGGATCTCGTTCTTCAAAGTTTCGTCGTTTGGTACACATACTTGATTTCTGAATGTATAATTCCATCATTCCCTATATTAAACTCAGGTCTATTTACTTGCACGATTTTCTCTTTTAATTTCTGGAACTTGAGATCTTTATCTTGTGACACCCTTATTTCTTCCAACAAGGTAGGTCTTACTGACAGGTTAGCACATAAAAGATGTGTACATGTTATTTCAGGATTCCAGAAACTCAATTCTTCTAATGCTTTCCATTCTCTGATCATTAATCTAGCCAAACATGCTTTTCTACTCAAAGCATCTGCCACTACATTGGCTTTTCCTGGATGATATTGAATGTAAAAATGATAGTCTTCTAAAAGTTCCATCCATCTCATTTGCCTTAAGTTTAATTCCTTTTGTGAAAATAAATACTTAAGACTTTTATGATCAGTGTAAACCGTAAATGACGCTCCATATAAATAATATCGCCATTTCTTCAAAGAAAAAACGATAGCACCTAATTCTAGATCATGTGTTGGATAGTTCATCTCGTAAGGTTTGAGCTTTCTTGATGCGTACGCGATTACCTTTCCATTTTGCATAAGTACAGTTCCCAATCCTTCCTTGGAAGCATCACTGTAGACAACAAAGTTTTCATTTCCTTCAGGAAGTGCTAAAATATGTGATGTTGTAAGTCATTTCTTGAATTCTTGGAAACTAAATTCACATTTATCGTCCCACTCAAATTTAACTTGCTTCTGAGTCAACCTAGTTAATGGACTGGCTATTTTGGAAAAATCTTTGATAAATCTACCATAGTATCAAATGGACCAAGAAACTCGATTTACATTACATTCCCGGTGTTTTCCAATTCACAACTGTTTCTACTTTCGAGGGGTCTACCGAGATTCCATCACCTGACACTACATGACCCAAAAAGGCAACTATGTTTAACCAAAATTCACATTTTCTAAGTTTGGCATAAAGTTTATTCTGTTGTAACCTTTCCAACACCATTCTTAGATGTTGCTCATGTTCTTCCTTGGTCTTGGAATATACCAGAATATCATCAATGAAAATAACCACAAATTGATCAAGATAAGGATGGAATATTCGATGCATGAGGTCCATGAAAGCCGCAGGGGCATTAGTTAAACCAAAAGGCATAACCACAAAATCATAATGACCATATCTGGTTTGAAATGTTGTCTTTGATATATCTTCCTCACGTATTCTTAATTGATAATATCCTTGTTGTAGATCGAATTTTGAATACACCTTGGCACCTTGGAGTTGATCGAAAAGCTTGTCTATCCGTGGAAGAGGGTATTTGTTCTTGTGGTGACGTTATTCAATCCTCGATAGTCAATACATAGTCGTAGGGACCCATCTTTCTTCTTGACAAACAACACTGGAGCTCCTCACGGGGATGTACTGGGTCGAACGAATCCTAAATCCAATAATTTTTGCAATTGAGACTTTAGTTCCTGTAACTCGATCGGGGCCATTCAATATGGAGTTTTGGCTATTGGAGATGTTCCTGGTAAGACGTCGATGGTGAATTCAATTTCTCTTTCTGGAGGTAGCGAAGTGAGTTCTTCCAGAAACACGGTAGGATATTCAGATACTATAGGTATTTCATCTGTATTTTTCCTTTCTTTCGGCTTATTGATGATAAAGGCAAGATAGCCTTGAGCTCCCTTGAAAAGCGCTTTCCTCATTTTGATTGCTGAAATAATTGGAGCTACGATAACGTGAGCTGCTCCTATCAATTCTACTTCAGGTCTCTCGGGTTCACATAACTTAACAGTTTTGGTATGACAATCCATTTGCGTGTGATGCTGGGACATCTAATCCATTCCTAATATGACGTCATACTCATGGACTGGTAGTATAACTAAGTTAGCCGGAAATTGTTTTTCGCCAATAACAACATCGCATGATTTATATATTGAGTCAATCACCTGACTAGTGCCCATCGGTGTAGAAACTTCTAGGCAATATGGTAATTGTTCTATAGGTGAACGCAATTTATGTGCATAATGAGGGGCCACAAACGAATGCGACGATCCTGGATCAAGTAAAACTCTAGCATAGTCTTCAGATACGAGTATCGTACCTTCTACTACATTCGTGTCTTCTGGTGCTTGTTGTCCTTTGAGTGCAAACACGCGTGCTGGTATCCTAGGTCTTGGCCCATTTTTCCCACGATCATTTTTATTTCCTGGTCCTTGTGCGGGCTTCTGCTTGTCACTTGTTTGTGCCATCATAAGACAATCTTTTATCTGATGTTGAGCGCTTCCGCATTTGAGGTATCTTCCAAGTTTACGCCAACATTGGGATGGATCATGACCAATTTTTTACAATGAGGACATGGTTTTCCTTGTATTTCTGGGCGTATTTGTTGTTTACTTTCACTCGTACTTCCATAGCTAACCCGCTGAAATTTTTGATTGCGTGCCAATCGATCAAAGGAGGGCAGTTGAAAATTGCTGGCAGCCCTTTTCTGTAACCCAAGACGACTAATACCACTTTCAACTCTAGCAGCTGCTCTAACTGCAGCAGTGTACGAATCTAGTTCAACTGATAATAGTCTATCTTGTATCTCCATTTTCAACCCACGTATAAACTTGTATAGTTTATCCTCTTCCGTATTGACCAAGCTTGGCGCATATTTAGACAGACGATGGAATTCAGACTCATATTGAGCTACTGTCATACTTCCCTGTCTCAAATGGTAAAATTCATCCCTCCTAGCATCTCTAACCACTGGTGGTATGTATTGATCCTTGAATTCTCGTACAAAATTATTCCAGGTTCTCTGTGTTCCCTCTCAATTCCATTTTTCTTCTATTGTTCTCCACCAATTGCGAGCGGCGGCTTCTATGCGAAAGACAACCAAGGTAACTTGTTGCTCTTTCCTATATTGTAACGCCGAGAGTATGCTTTCCATTTTCTCTAGCCAACGCTCGACCTTGATATCATTCGGCTAGCCTAGGAACTCAGGAGGGTCAAACCTTAAAAATCGTTCCAACATCTTATCGTGCGCAACCAATACCGGCTCAGGGGGGTCTTGATGTCGGGGTTGATTTGCTTGTTGCTGTATAAATAGCAGTATTTGTTGCAAGGCTTGTGCCGTTAGGTTGTCTCCTGTAGCGGGTGGCCGTGCTTGGGGTCCTTCATGTGCAGGAGTTCGCTCACGATGTCGTTGAGGTTCATCTTGACGATTCAATCGGGGTCTTCCTCGACCACGTCTATCGGCCATCTATATTGCAAAATTAATACTTAATCAATAAAATGTAAGAACACAACATTTAAACTAAATCAAATAGTCACAGGTAATCATCATTTATACACAAAATGTGACGATTACAATCATGATAGTAGTGCTATATACAATATTCCACACATCCTACCACACTACAACTAGATAGTACTACTATTTGTATTCATTAACAATTACTATATATACAATTTACCCCTCCGATATTTGTACACAAAATTTATAAGTCCTATCCCGCTACGGACCTATTCATTAGTTACATCACTATGTACATCTTCATCCACTTCGTCCATTCCTTCCTCGATCTCTATTCCGTCCACAGGGTCCTCTTCAGGATCCTCTTCAAGGTCCCCTTCTGGTTCTATGTTGTGAGGTACTGGTTGGACTAACTGGTTATTAGGTCCTATTGCAACCCCTGGAATTTCATCTCCTAGACCAAAATACCGTGCTCGTATATTAGCTAGGGTATGCTGATACACCTCGCGATCTGCATCAGCTTGATGGAGGATCTGATCTCGTAACCCTGTCACGTGGTCCAATTGCTCCTGAAGGTCGCCCACTTGATGTTGAAGTGTATTTATCTGATCGTCCCTATGTTGAATCACTTATCCCTGCTGTTGCACAAACACCTCCTGATTTAGTAGAGCTCTTCCCATTTGTTGTCGTCTCTGATACAAATATTCATTATCATCTGACAAATGTCGCACAATGTCTTCCAAGTTGGAGATTTGCTCTGGAGCCCATCTCAATTGATCATTGATGGTTGAACTAAATTCAGAGTTTCTAGTGGATGACTCGGGATCTGATGCCATACCTTAATACATATAATTATAACTTGGTTAGTAAAATAATCAAAAAAATTGCTAAAATTTTCATCTTAAAAGTTATAGAGATTATTATATTAAAGTCATCAGGTCATAACTAAATTATACACTGATCATAACTACTATATCCAAGGATCCTATCCTGGTAGGCATAGGTGTAAAATGTATTACAAACCTACGCTCTGATACCACTTCTATCACGCCCAAACTTATGATATTATAATAATCAAAATCTATTATTTATTAATAAAAGAGCATAATATTCGAATAGTTATTACAAGCCAAACGTACATCGTAACAAAATTACAAGAAATAAGAAAAGCTGACCAAGTCTCCAACTCCTATAAATAAAACTATTATTACAATCATTATTCCGGCTAAAACACGTTATATATATATATATATATATATATATATATATATATATATGTACAAGGATGTCGTCAAGGCCTTTAGCAAAATGCTTCTGTCCTGGCACTAGTTAATCAGTTCAGGGAAATCCCTCAACTTCTTCGTTGCTGCCTGGATTATCGCCTGAAATATTTTTTTAGAAAAATATGTACGTGAGGGGAAAACCTCCGTGAGTGGGTGCAGGTGTGCAGGTGTGCCTTTTATAAAAATTTAACGTTAAGAAAGATTCAATTAATTTTTATAAGTGAAATCATTTTTAGTTCAATAACAACATGCACTCAATCAATCTGTAACACAATTAATTTAAATATCACATTAATGGTGGGATCGTTCATTAACAGTAAGTGACCTCCGTTCTCCCTTATCACTCCTTTATACAACATGCACTCAATCAATCTGTAACACAATTAATTTAAATATCACATTAATGGTGGGACCGTTCATTAACAGTAAGTGACCTCCGTTCTCCCTTATCACTCCTTTATTGCGTTGGCGTAAAGCCCTACCCCCTTATTGCACCACACTATGGCTCGACTCTCCACACTGGGGCTCGCGAAGCCCAGAGAAGTCATATTCCAGAATATACCGATCCTACGACCCACTTCAACCTTTAGAACACTCCGTCTTTAGGCGGTGGGATTTGGTTGTGGATAGCGTAGAACCTTTTAAGACTGCAGTCCCTTGCTTGGCCAGCCGAACTCAGCCCTATCCACACCACACTAGGGTCTGACACTTACCAAATAACCAAGACGCATGCACTTAAGAAAGTGAGGAGATTCTAAGTGTCATGCGTATTCTTCTTTCTCAGAAAATGCACTTGAAATAAATAATACAGAGCATACCATAATTTATGTGTTAAGGTAACAAAAAATTAACTCAACTATATAAGTTAAACTAAAAGAAAAATTAGTAGCTTAATGTTACAGATTCTGTAGTTTAGATAATAAACTAGAATTTGATTAGTTATGTAAGATGATAAGTTACTAAGCTTCTTTATTGAGGATAAGTCATACGATTTTAGTTCTATGAGAAGTGTAGCCATTAGTTAGATAAATTTAAACTCATTATTCTATCTAATTTATTATATACCAAATAGTATCTAAAATGCTAGCTTGCTTCTCACTCATGCCAAGAATTCGTACAGTTCTATTATAAGAAAAATGAAAGTTTTGTGTTAACCAATATGCAAAAGAAATAGCTTAGGCACAAGGCCATCACTAATCAGAGGTTAACTAAATTTGTTTAAATGTCAGAGAGTTTAACATGAAGGCTTCTTTCCCTTTGCCATCAGTGTGAATCAAGTACGAACAGGACAAAATCGCTCATTTCTCGGCTAATCCTTCTTTGGTGCAACGAGTAAGAAGTAGAAGGGAGTAACTGAGTGAGTGACAAGGATAACAACTACTAAGTCAATAAAAATATGGATAGCTTCTAAAGAATAGAACTTTCGCTGCAGCCCGAGGATATGAGGCAGCCGCACAGAGTTGCTGGACAGCAGAAAACCGATAAAAAAAATTGGTAATTTCAAGTTTCATGTTTAATGGCTCGGAGGAGCAATATTTCAACAGTTGTTGTGATTTCTTACTACAGGATCAAAGAATAATCATCATGGTATAATTATATGAGTTTCCTCCTATTTTGGGTTTGTACACTACAAGAAAAGAGGGCAGGGAAATCACTCACCCTCAGCCTCAAAAGTGCGGTTTTGCGATGTGACGCAGCGTCTTTCGAGTCAAGTTTCAGCACTGTTTCTTCTTCATATCACCTAAACTTTCAACGACAAACACCGATTGCGGAGTATCGAACTATTTTTCCTTCTTCAAATGTTCTTTATTTTGGTAGTGTCGTAAAGGCACGATTTAAGGGGATCACTGAAATTTCACTCCATAGAATTAAAGAACAATTTAGACAGAACAAATATATAAGGTTTCTCAAATTAGGAATTATAAACTATAGGAAAAGAAGGAAAGAAACACTCACGTCCAATTTAAAAGTGAAATTTTCGCAGCGTGCCGCAGCTTGTTTTGCGTGGAATTTCAACACCAAAGATTCTTCGTTTTCAATCAAATTTCAACGTTAGAACACCTGACCAGTTTTGAGTTTTTCGAACTTCTTTTCTGTTCTTGTTTTTCTTTTTTTTTCCTTTCTTCATAATCCTTATTTATTCTCAATGATTTAATCTCTACGTGGCTCCCGCATATTACCGCTTTCAACAGAATTTACTTAGTGTAAAGTGAATTATTGGTCGAAGTCTTAGGTGATGACAACAAGAACTAACCTAAAGCTTGAGGTGGTAAATTAATGTGTACCCTGGTTCTTATACACTTATATCTATATTAGCTCTCTCTATATATATGTATACGTATTTATATTTTAGAATATTAAGAAATTGGTTTCAATTAGATTTTTTTTTGTCTAACAAGTTTTCAGTTAAGGTCTAAGAGTTTGGAAATTCTATATTATAAGAACATGCCATACAAAATAAATCTATATATAAATTTTTAATATATTACAAGTAGCCGAAATTTTGCGAGTTATATTATACAATATGCTCATTTATGTCATGATGTATTTTTTATGATTCTATGTTATTATGTTCTACTTTAGAAATATAATATCAGTTTAAATGTTAGATGAATAGAAATCTTGTATTCCTTTTAAAAAAATGTAAAAATAGACTTATAGTTGCAAATGCACATATATATAGATGACAGGAACTCGCACTCGCCACACTGCAAGAAAGAATAATAATAATAATAACTGGGGTCCGAACCATCCAATTAACCGACTCAATCATTATTTCAACTATCAAATTGAGAAGGGGGATAGTATTGGAGAATATATAGTTAAAATTCACCAGTTGTGGTACAATGTGAGGAATGTCATCGGGGCTCTAAACGAACGCGCTGCCTCCCGTAGAGTGATTGATAGCTTACCCTCTTTTTGGAACGTCAAGGCTGAAAAGCTTTATGCCTCATTATTGGAGTATGACGGGCATGATGACCGACCCAAAATCAACTACGGGACATTTACTGTGAGGTTATACCGTAAATGGATTGCGTTTTTGAACAATGAGGCTATGGCAGAAGATGAGGAACCAGAAGGAAACCTGGAAGAAGATCCAGAAGAGGATCCAGACGAAGATCCGGAAGAAGATCCAGAGGAAGATGAAGACATGGATCAGTAGAGATAAATGCATCTATGTATTACAATAATTGATAAATAAATCCTTATTATATATAAAGCTTAGTTGTCCTTTAATTGATACTAATTTATTTGACCATTATATTATGATATTTAAATTTTAAGTTTGATATTTCATGCAAAATCCATTAATAACTTGGGATAAATAATAATAATAATACATTACGTATGGCCTTAGGAATATGGCTCCCCGTCGTGGAAATCAAGTCAACGGTGAGAACTCCACTAACACAGGAAATCAAACCACTGCTACTGCTGGAGATATAATTGTTGAGTTCTCAAAGGTGTGCAGAACAACGGGGACAACAACAACAATAACAACACACGAGTTGTGGAACAATTTCGCCACTATCGTCCACCCATATTGAACGGACGTGATGGCCCAAAAGCAGTAGAAGAATGGTTTCGATCGCTAGAGAGGATTTTTTGACTTATTGGATGCACAGACGAATAGAGAGTCGTATGTGTTGCCTTCCAACTTACTGAAGACGTTGATCATTGGTGGGAAAGGTATTGGAGGACTAAGACCGAGGAAGAGCGGAATGCTTTAACATGAGATGAGTTCAAAGTGATTGTAATGGAAAAGTTTTTCCCACAATCATATCGGGACAAGAATGAGACATAATTCCTTAACTTTAAACAAAGAAACATGACTGTCACAGAGTATGAGAGACAGTTCAATCAACTAAGTCGGTTTTCTCCACACCTAGTGGATACTGATTTTAAAAAGGCTCTGAGGTTTAGAAGGGGACTTCGAGCACAACTATCAGGAATATTATCTGCTCAAGGAGATTTGGAGTACTCGGTGATGGTGAGAAGGGCTCATGAGGTAGAAACAAGTTTTGCTGGGGACGAAGAGGAGCAAAAGTTGGTCGTTTTACCTAAGAAAAGAAAATGGGACGGGGTAAGACATAATAAAAATGAAAATCAAAATAAACAGATAAAGACTGATGGAAATGCACGTCCAACTACGCAAGCAGACATGCCAACTTGCCCAAAATGCAAGAAGAATCATTTTGGAGAATGTTTAGCTGGACAAGGAAAATGCTTCAAGTGTAAGAATCCAAGACATGAAGTCTCTAATTGTCCTCTTTTAAAAGCTCAGCGGGAAATAAGAGAACAAACATCTGGAGGTAGAGCTCGAATGTATGCTATGACTCAGGAAGAAGTTGATCAGAACTCGAGTACAATGTCAGGTATGCTAACCATCTCTAGAATACCTGCTCTTGTACTTTTCGACACTGGTGCCACACATTCGTTTTTATCTGCCAAATTTCATGCTATATTAGGACATAAAAGTGCTAGAGTAAGTGAACCCCTTGAGGTTGGCTTGCCATCTGGAAATTCGATAACAACTGACTCAGTAAATAAGGATGTTGAAATGAATATATGGGGAAAATATCTTAAAGCTGATCTATACATAATTAAGATGAAGGATTTTGACGTAATCTTAGGTATGAATTGTCTTAGTAGATATCAGGCATACATTAAGTGTCACGAGAAAGAGATCATATTCAAACTGCCAGGAAATGATGAGGTAAAATTCTATGGGATTAAGTCTAAGGCAGTACCACGAGTGATATCGGCAATGAAGGCAAGAAAGATGTTGAAAAAGAAAAATTGTCAAGGATATCTAGTGAGTTTAGTAGATACCTCGGTACCGGTAGAAGTGACACCTAATGACGTACCAATTGTGCAAGAATTTTTGGATGTATTTCCAAAAGACTTGCCGGAAATTCCTCCAGATCGCCAGGTTGAATTTGGAATAGATTTGGTACCTGGGGCAGCACCTATATCTAAGGCACCCTATAGGATGGCGCCAAAGGAGTTACAAGAGTTAAAGGCGCAAATACAAGAACTTTTGGATTTGGGATTTATTAGACCTAGTGTATCACCGTGGGGAACACCAGTTCTATTTGTAAAGAAAAAAAATGGGTCACTTAGAATGTGTATCGATTATAGAGAACTTAATCGACTCACAGTGAAGAACAAGTATCCGGTACCGAAGATTGAAGACTTGTTCGATCAACTGAGAGATGCCAGCACTTTTTCTAAGATTGACTTGAGATCCGGATATCATCAATTAAAAATTAAAGAGAGTGATATTCCAAAAACTGCATTTAGAACTCAATATGGACATTACGAGTTTGTAGTAATGTCATTTGGGATAAGTAATGCACCAGCAATATTCATGGACTTGATGAATAGAGTGTTTCATCTGTATCTAGATCAATTCGTCATAGTCTTTATAGATGATATACTTGTATATTCAAAGAATAGAGAGCAACACACTGAGCACTTAAGAATAATGCTAGAAACACTTCGCAAGGAAAAGTTATATGCGAAATTCAAGAAATGTGAGTTTTGGCTAGATCGAGTAGTGTTTCTTGGACATGTAATAAGTGTAAGGTTTAGAAGGGGGTTGAATAAGTGGATTTAGTCCTTTTAAAAGTTGAAGTGTGTCCGATCGAATTAGTCATGAGTTAAGTTTACATTGACGATTGTTGGCTACAATTTAACTTTGTGGAATGAAGACTTAACACCCTTAAGTTTGATTAAGCAAGATATTAGAGCTTGATTTAGTACTTGTAAATTATCAAATGGATAGCAAATTTATCGTGAGATATAAGCAATTAAAAAGGAATTTAAATCTTTGAAATGTAAATGACAAAAAAAAAGTTTTTATAGAGGTTCGAAGATGGGGTATTCTTCTACTCCTCTCTTCTCCAACTCCCGGAGGAATCCACTAAGTAATGAAGGGTTTACAAAGTGGTAAAGTTACAAGTCTTGATCACGATGGAACTTGATCCTTTGGGAAATCTGAGAGAGTGGCTTCTTCGAGCTTCTTCACGGGGGCGAATGAAACTCACTTGCTCAAGCTCTTTGGATTTGATCACGAAGCCCTCCAAATGCTTAAGACTTAGTTCAACCTTGAACTTTTCTACAATCCTTTGGAAAGTAGACCCCTTTTCTTCAAGAGTTTATCTTCAACGATTGAAGTTCTCTTTCCTTCACAGGTGAGTGTTGGATTGATGTACTTCAGAAATGTAGGCTTGAGGATTAAGATTGTTTGAGTTTTTCTAATGTGCTTGTGTATCTCAATGTGTCATTCATGCATCACTTTTCTCAAACTAACTCCTCGGCCTTTTATAGTGAACTTTCAAAAATTTGCCCGTTGAAGAGATAGGCTTATTTTTGAAAGTCACTTTGCGATCGGTTCTTGGAATTGCCGTTTCCTCGTATGAATTATTCTTTTCACCTTTTCGAGTTCGACAAGTGCTTCCCATTGGTTCATTCCTTTTGCATTGAGCACTCCAAGAAAGGTTGTATGGAGATATTACTTGTTTAAGTAAATCTCTTGATTTTAAACAACGGTTCTTTTAAATTATCTCGACTTGACTGCATTTCCTTGCTTTCCCCAGGTGACTTAGAGTCGCCTTCCAATCATCACTTCAACTTGAGACTTGGCTTTTCTTGAGTTGACTTGACTGATGCTCCAAAGATGCTTCTTTGATAGTGTTGGATCTACTCTTCTTTGCCATACTGGAGTCTTCCTTCCGATCTTGATTGTCTTCTTGCATGTTAAATAGCTTGGAAATCTTTTCATTACAATGCATTTTACAACAAGAATTGGGGTGCCAACTTTCTATTCTAAGTTTTACATGGCATTCATCAAAATCTAAACAATAAAATTCCTAACAACTTGCTAAAGGAATTGAAGTGGACCCGGTTAAAGTTGAAGCGATCAATGAATGGAGTGCACCTACGAATGCGAATGAAGGTTCGCAAAGGCTATTATGGAGATTTATTGAAGGATTCTCAAAAATAGCTGCGCTTATGACTGATTGACAAGAAAAGGGGAGAAGTTCGATGGAATGAGAAATGCGAAGAAAGCTTTCAGGGAGTGAGAGCGAAGTATACGCATCAAATTAACAATTCGACCCCACTAAAGATTTTGTTATTTATAGTGATGCATCAAAACAAGGTTTGGGATGCGTGCTAATGCAACATGGTAAAGTGGTTGCCTACGCCTCAAGACAGCTAAAGCCACATGAGTTAAATTATCCTACTCATGACCTATAGTTAGCTGCTGTAGTGCATGCATTAAAGATCTGGCGCCATTACCTATATGGAGGAAAATATGAAATCTTCACCGACCACAAAATCTTGAAATATCTGTTTACTCAAAAAGAGCTAAACATGAGGCAAAGAAGGTGGTTGGAATTGGTGAATGACTATGATTGCACTATCAACTATCATCCGGGTAAAGCTAACGTTGTAGACGATGCATTAAGTCGTAAAACAAAAGGAGAAATGTCAAGTTTGATATCTGAACAAGAACATCTTGTGAGAGAATTCGCCAGGATGAGAATTGAAGTAGTGGTACCACCAAAAAGCACAGAGATAGTACTAGCATCTTTGGTGGTGCAACCTACTCTGAGAGAGAAGATAAAAAAAAGCTCAACCTCGAGATAAATTTTTGAGCAAAATGAAAGAAAAAGCTTGTGAAGGGAATGTAAAAGGATTTGTTATAACAAATGATGGTACTTTGACTTATGAAGGGAGATTATGTGTTCCTAAAGAAGAAGGGCTAAGAAAAGAAATGCTCGAAAAAGCTAACTGTACGCCGTACACAACTCACCCTGGAGGTACAAAAATGTATCGAGATTTAAGAGAAGTATTTTGATGGCTAAGTATGAAAAGAGATATTGAGACTTTTGTGGAAAAATGTTTGACTTGTCAGCAAGTTAAAGCCGAACACCAAAGACCATCTGGTTTGCTTAAACCACTTGACATTCCAGAATGGAAATGGGAGCACATAACTATGGATTTTGTGGTAGGGTTTCCACCATCAGTCAAGAGAAACAAGGCTATTTGGGTTGTAGTAGATCGGTTAACAAAGTAGCTCATTTCTTACCCGTTAAAATAACGTTCAGTATGGAGCGATATGCACAAATTTATATTGAGGAGATAGTGAGACTTCATGGAGTTCCTGTGTCAATTGTTTCAGACAGAGATACGCGTTTTACTTCTAAGTTTTGGAAAAGTCTACAAAGTGCCTTGGGAACAAAGCTAAACTTTAGTACGACTTATCACCCGCAAACAGATGGACAGTCTGAAAGGATTATACAAATATTGGAAGATATGTTGAGAGCATGTGTGCTCGACCTAGGAAGTAATTGGGAAACATTATTACCCTTGGTAGAATTCGCTTATAACAACAGTTATCAAGCGACTATTGAGATGGCTCCATACGAGGCTTTGTACGGAAGAAAGTGTAGATCACCATTATATTGGAGCGAAGTTGGTGAAAGAAAAATTTTGGGGCCTGAATTAATTCGGCAAACTATTGAGAAGATAGCTAGGATACAAGATCGAATCAAGATGGCTCAAGATAGACAAAAGTCGTATGCTGATAGACGGAGAAAACATATACATTTTGATGAAGGAGAAAAAGTATTTCTGAAAGTATCTTCTATCAAATGTGTTATTCAATTTGGCAAAAAGGGAAAGCTGAAACCGAGATTTATCGAACCATTTGAAATCCTTACACGAGTTGGAGATTTAGCTTATCAGCTAGCATTACCACCGAGTCTATCAAGTGTGCATAATGTTTTTCACGTCTCTATGCTAAGAAAATACGTTCACGATTCAAGTCACATCGTGAATTATAAGGATTTGACAATCAACAATGACTTAACTTATGAGGAATCACCAGAAGCTCTTTTGGAACGCGAGATTCACCATTTGAGAAATAAAGATATTGCTCTGGTCAAAGTACAGTGGAGACGTCATGGCAGAAATGAAGCTACTTGGGAGCGTGAAGAGGAGATTCATGTCAAGTACCTAAGTTTTTCAATTCTAGGTAAGATATCGAATTTCGAGGACGAAATTATATTTAAGGAGAGTAGAATGTGATAACCACTATTTAAAGTAGGGGTTACTTAGGGATTATTTTAGGGGATTAGGGGATATATATATATATATATATATATATATATATATTAGGGGCTAATTTAGGTTAGATGTTTAGGGGTTAGAATTAA